>ML179423.1:0-97845 GCA_004369135.1 Dendrothele bispora CBS 962.96
TATCTCCTAATAGTACAACGTACATGTCAAATGTATATACTTTTATGAAGAGAGAAATATCGACGGGGACATGCCCGAGTAGCGGGCTCTGCCGCGTGCCGGCGCCTCGAATTATTGAAAGGTCATTGAGCGGTCATCGCGCCACCACGTGACTGACGCGTCGTCGGTTTGGTTGTCACTCTCAGTCTGTTCAGTGTCACATCGAACCACCATGTCTCGGCTACCCCGCCTACGGAGTTCCTCTCCAACCGAAAACAAACCTTCCGCTCTCTCCATGCCATTCACATCTGCGGCCTCGACGACCCTCAAAAGAAAATCCACCATCGATGAAGAAGACGAAGACGAAGCAGAGCTCGAAGAGACAGATCAACCCAGAAAACTTCCTGCGATAGGCACAAGCACGAGTGGTCGTCCGACGAGACCTTTGCAGGCTTCAAGGTCTGCGACAAATGTGCCTCCGAGGAGTAATTCGTCTTCGACCTCTTCTAATGGATCAACTACTACGGGAATAACGAAGCCATTGACGAAACCTAGGGCACCGAATTTGGGGACGGGTCGGCCGACAACGAGAGGGACGAGTGCTCCGCCACCTAGTACGGTAACGGTTAGACCTTCAAGAGGCGTTGTTGGTACTGGTATTGGTGTTGGTGCTCCTTCCTCCCGACCTACAGCTCGGAACGTCTCTGGTCCCTCCCGGATAATCCCTGGAAGGATAACGAGAACGAACGGTGGTGACGGGGATGACAACCCTCGCCTCAAAAAGTTTGAAGAACAACTCACCACTATGGAAGCCGCTCGACAAGCTGACAACGCTCGGTTGGGAGCCTTGATGGACATCGAGCAAGCCAAAGTCGTTTCTCTCCAAGAAAAACATCAGACTTTAGAGCGTCAACTCTCTGAAGCTAAAGAACAAGACCTCACGAGACGCGCGGAACTGAACATTGCGAGCGACGAGATCGCGAATATGAAGAAGAAACACGCGAAGGAGGTGACGGATTTGGAGATCGAGTTGGACAGGAAGGAGAGGATGTGGAAGGACGCGAGTGAGGAAGTGAAAGAGTTGAGGAGGGATTTGGAGAGGGAGAGAGAGAATGTGAGCGTGTTGAAGGCCACGGTGAACGTTCAGTCGAGTTCACAACTGACGATTACGGCGGAGAATACGGCGTTGAAGGCTCAGTATAGTGCACTTCAGGGTGAACACGAAGCGAGTTTGAAAAGGAATTCGGAGTTGACGACGAAAATGGAGGAGATGCAGAAGAATCTGGAAGCTGCTAGGTGGGAAGCAATGGAGAGTGAGGCCATTAGACGCAAATTGCATAATATGGTGCAGGAGTTGAAGGGGAATATAAGGGTGTTTTGTCGTGTGAGGCCCGTTCTCTCTTCGGATTTGCCAGAGTCTTCGACTGGGTCGCCGTCAAGTTCAACATCTCCTGAGGATTTCGAGAAACTACAAGAAGAGCTCAAGGCAAATATGTCTTTCCCTGACCGTGACCATAAAGAGATCGTCCTCCGTTCTTCTAGTGAGAGCGCTACTGGTCAGGAGAGGATAGAGAATTATAACTTTTCCTTTGATAGAGTAAGTTCTTTTCCTTTTTCCGCGTCCTAGCATATTTCCTGTTGTTAATATGACCTATCACATCACCTTTTCTTTCTGGTTAGGTTTTTCGACCCGAGTCGACACAAGCTCAAGTATTCGAGGAAATCTCTATGCTCGCACAAAGTTGCATCGACGGATACAACGTTTGTATATTTGCTTATGGCCAGACTGGTTCTGGCAAGTCGTTCACGATGGAGGGTGGTTTGGTATGGTTCACTTTGTTGCATATATGTTTCGTTCCTGTGTCGTCTAATATCTTGACAATCTTCGTTGGTATATGTAGTCCGAAGCTACGCAAGGCATGATCCCTCGTGCAGTTGAACAAGTCTTCCGTGGTGCTGAACAACTCAAGACCAAGGGATGGGAATATAAGATGGAGGGCCAATTCGTTGAAATTGTATGTATACCGACTTCGTGCTCTCATTTTTTCTAACGTCATTCTCACTCACTCTTCGATTTGTCAAAACGCCCAAACTTTTTTTGTTTCGCCTTTATTTATTCTTTGCATCGAAATAAAGTACAACGAAACCATCAACGACCTTTTAGGCAAAGGCGAGTTCGACAAGAAGAAACACGAGATCAAGCACGACGTCAAGACAGGCTCGACTCGCGTGACGGATATCATGGTCGTCCCTCTCCAATCACCCACTCAAGTCCGGACACTCTTATCCTCTGCTCAGTCTAGAAGAAGCGTCGCAGCTACACTGATGAACGAGCGTTCTTCTCGTTCGCATTCCGTGTTCACGTTGAGGATCAGTGGATCGAATGCGAGCACTGGGGAGACTTGTGAAGGCTGTTTGAACCTTGTGGATTTGGCTGGGAGTGAGAGGATTAACGTGAGTTTTGGGAGTGGGTTTGGAACGGGTGGGTTGGGGAATGGGAGTGCGGACAAGGAGAGGTTGAAGGAGACGCAGAGTATTAATAGGAGTTTGAGTGCGCTTGGGGATGTGATTGCTGCGTTGGGGGAGAAGTCGGAGAGAGGGGATAAACATATTCCGTATAGGAATTCGAAGGTTGGTGTTTTTTGTTAAGCTTGTCGAAACTGGAAACTGATTGAAGCGCGCTTGTTTTGTTTTGTAGCTTACCTATTTGTTGCAAAACTCGCTGAGTGGGAACTCAAAGACTTTGGTATGTTTTTTTTTTTGATCCAAGTTTACCGTCTTTCTTTCCTTACTGACCTTGACCTGGACGTAGATGGTACTCAACTTGTCCCCTCTGGCTGCTCATATGAGCGAATCCCTAACGTCTTTGCGTTTCGCTACAAAGGTAGGCCCTCGTCGCTTTTCCATTTATCTGGTGATAACGTCCCACCTTGCTATACTCAGGTCAACAACACGACGATAGGAACGGCCAAGAAACAGATTCGAGGGTCATAGACGATGCCAGGTGCAGACATGTCTTTTTACAATATAGCTTCGCTACTTTTCTTGGTGCAGCGGCAAGCAGGGACTGTTATACATTCTTTCAAAGCTTTTCAGAGATGTATTTATGTTAATATTTCAATTGTAAACATAACTTCTCTCCTTTTTACATGAGTCCTATTACAGAAAGTCTCATAAGTGCGGACGATCGGCGTCTATACCGTATACGCTTGGGGGATACAACCCAAAAGGCTTTTGAACTACTTGGGCAACCTTACCATACTACAAATGCAAAAGAACGCTCCTTGTCAGTCGACGTTCCGGAGTCAGGGCAAAAAAAAGACCAAAGCTTACCCCATTCAACAGTCAAACTCTCGTCAGACACTGGGAACCTCGCTCTGATCAATCTCTCCAAAGCACGGTTCTCAACAGCCATTAACTCATCCGAAGAGTCTGTCATTTGAATAACGAGCTTATCCAACTTTTCCGGGATTCGCATCGACATGAGCTGGTCTGTCGGCCATCTGTCCCAATCGAACTCTTCGGGGTCTTCAAGGGTGAATTTAAATATGAGGGTTTTGAGGAGGGAGGATGAGGATAGGCAAGTGACGAATTGGGAAGACCAGGCGAGGAAAAGGCGAGGGTGAGAGGTAGTTTTGAGGTGGATAGGTCCGAGGATGAGGGTGTGAAGGTTGGGTAGGGTGAGTGTGGAGGGAGGGAGACCTGTTGTTGACATAGATCAGTTCTAGTTCTAGTTTATGGAAAAAGGATGATAGACATACACGGAATTGTTCTAGAAGGATTGACCATGAATGTTTCTAATGTGGAAGCTACGGCTTCCAAGAACGCTCCAAAGGCATGTGTAGAAATGAGTGTACCGTGGATGGAGAGTTCGCGTAGACTGAGAGTTTTCGACTTGAGTCTTCCGGAAAGGATGGTGTTGATGATCGCGTCTGTGGCCTCAGAATGGTCAAAGACGAGTTGAGAGAGAGAGGCGAGATCGGGTGTAGGAGTAGACCTTATTGGCTCTAAAGTGCTTGTCGAGTCATCGTTTCTGCCTCGCCCTATCATCGTCCCGAAAGCTTCTCGCTTCGGCGGTTTCAGAGAGACGTTAAGTACCAATGACTCCAAGCGACCGCAGAGACTAAGAAACACGCAGAGTTCGTGTAGGTCTTCGAACTGCGCGTGCAGGATGAGCCTGGTAAGAGACGGAAAGCCCGTTAGGTACTGGCGTAAAGCAGGTGTGACCCTTACTGCACGACGTCTATCTGGAGCCCACTTGAGTGAAGTGAGCTTCGGCATTGGAGGAAGCGGAAGGAAAGGCTCCCATGGTTCTGTTGCTTGAGCTCTTTGGACTCCGTGTAAGATGGTATCGTCCGAAGAGGCCGCTTCGACGGAAAGGCTGGCGAGTCCTCGTCCGAGGAAACTCATTCCAGGCTCGTAAATGATAGAACGCACACAGTGTGTGGCGATTTCAGGGGAAAGCCGGATGAGGTTGTTCCAGTGCACGAAGTCAGAAGGATCGGAAATGTTGGCTTCGGGGAATAGGAGGGGGAGAGTAGCGGTTCGCCATGTTGAGCAGACGAGAGACAGAGCGAAGAGGAGTTTTCGGTCTGTTGAGTGATAAGATATGATTGCTTGGAGGAGTTCAAGAGGAAGAGAGTTTGAGACGGACAAGCTTCCTGTTTGGTAGATATTTATCTGATTAAATCATAGGTCCGGAGACGAGAAAAACACCTTGCTTACCTTCCATCACAAAGCCTCACTGAGATTGCTGCTAGAGAAATGTCAACATCCTCAAGGCTGCTATATAGCTACTGCTCACAGCAGATGACTCAGATGGACGGCCAGGCCAGGAAGATGAATACCATGAGTAGGGGGGGGCCGACCAGCGGCGGAGAACAAACCGTGACAGATTGTGACCTTTACAGAAGGTATTGCTCTGTGCGCAGATGCACAGCGCCTCTCACCGCCCTCCCTTCGGTCGGCCGGCCTCGAGGCTCCCTACTTATTATGAATGACACGAATTTGAAGGTCCCAGCCGGACAAAATCAATTTAGATCCTTGACGAGCAAATTGTGACATTCCCTTCAACTTCAACCGGTAACATCCGAACCAACTTCCCACTTGCGACTTCACATACAGTGGCGGCGGATAATATTGCAACACCTTTTTTGGAAAATTTATTCCCACGGCCCATGTACATCCTCGTTTGCAAGCCAAATACACATCAAAGGAGGTAGCTAAAGCATTTACAGTCGATTTGTGGTAGTTATGAGTATATACAGTATCTTTAATGGTTCAACCTGTACAAAATCCCAAGAAAATTAGAACAATTAGCAAACAAAACAGCGAGACTTAGTACTTGATGGGACCACCTTGAGGCAAGCATAGCATTAACATGACGGGATAGGGAATCATTTTGGCGTGTCTAAATTGGCATCGAAGGTCGTTTGGGGGGAGAAATGCTTTCGTAGAACGTCGTTTAGCATGATTATTGCGCTAGCAAGGGTCGTGGGAATAAAATTTCTAAAAAAGGTGTTGCAATATTATCCGCCGCCACTGTAGTTCGGCTAGTGCTTTGACGAGCATTACTTACCTTCAACTTCAACTTCGACGTTTCAACCGGCAACATCCAATTTCCCGCTTGTGACTTCACATCCCCGGCTCGGACGTAACATTAGAGTGTATCAGAAATTGGTTTCGGCAATAAGTATATGTAACGCTTATGTAAGAAACTTATTGGCCGAGGGTCGCCGAAATTGCCCCTATGTTACAAGTTTCCTAACTTAAACAACTTAAACAGATATGTATTCCGCTGAAAGAGGTTAAAAACAGTTAAAGAGAGCTATTTCTTCCTCTTTAATATGGTTTTATAGCATAGCGCAGCTATGGTTTCCTTGAAGAATCAAGTCGCACTCCGCAACCGAAATTTGCTCGGTTGTTACCCAAAAAAGAGAAAAAAGAATGCTCGACTCCTAGAAAGGCAAACTCAGTTTTGCCGTAAAAAAACCAGCAGACTTTCGCTTTATCTATGTACAGTCGAACATCTCACAATGCATAGAGTTTGTTTCACCAAATTCTCATGCATATCCAGATTTATTCATTGTGAGATGCATTTTTGGCAGGAACATAGCTAAAAATCCCCCCAAATTCATATGCATTTGGAGATATATGCAATGTGAGCTGATGCATTGTGAGATGTTCGACTGTATTTCGCTAAGTCATGTTATCCACAGCCATTTTTTTGCGTTAGTGGGACCAGTGGGACTAACAAGAAATCGAGCTTTTCTACCATAAAAAATGGTCATTTGTGCAAATGCGGTCTAATGGAGTTCAAGAGTTGCAATGTTAAATTTGACCCATATTAGACCGCATCTGCAACGGGAAAAACAGAAGCTCCAACAATATCAAAGGAAATGGGCCATTGCTTGCGCATGGCAAGTACGAGGCCGTGTGAGTAATTATGAGGTAATGATAAGATAAGATTTCCCAGATGGAGAATACATGTGGGAACCAGCCAGCCCAAGTTTAGTAAGGACGAGACCTTCGTAAACTCCGGCCTCGTAATGAGACTCATTCAGTAAAGCTTAAAAAATGGCCATTGCAGATGTGGTCTATTAAGTATTTTATTTGTCAAAGCACCAATTTTTGTAAGCTCTTGAAAATCCTGTCAGTGGGGTTTCAGTAGAGGCATGCCGCCGCATCATGCGCAGCACGCTGCACTACAGTCCGGGCTCATAATAGAGTGCATCTGCAACGAGAAATCGACTCCATTGAAATCTACTGGGCCATCCAAAATTCTCGTTGTGGATGCGCTCTAGTTTTCGCTCCACGATATTCATGGTTTTTGTATTTTGGACCGCGGTCTATTCGAGTCTAATTGGGTGCCGTGCAATGATATGCTCGCAGAGCCAGGCGGCACGCCGGCATCTGATCACATATGGGTGCAATTTTTTTTCGGCTCTGTATAGGGTACATAAGCGCCGGCAGCCCATAACACTCCTGGAATGAAGTCGACTCAAGTTTCATCCGAGCCGAGCCAGGTAAAGTCACAAGTGGAAGGATGTTGCCGATTGAAGTTGAAGTTGAAGTTAATCATCATTACTGTACCGGACTGTATGGTGACAACCGCAAATTGATGCGTTACACCTTCAGATGTTCAAAAGTTAACAACTTACCGGTCCGTTACGCGTTACAACGCAGAAATTAACAACTATAGTCTAGATACCATATTTAGGCATGCCAAAGCCAAGTGAGAAATGTTCAACCAACGAACAATGGAATGCTAACGTGAATCAACCATAATTGCCAGTTAAGTCAGCACAAGACATCTATGTACAACACTAGTCCGAGTTCCCAATGACTACGACAAAACCTCCTGGGATTCCTACAGAGCTCAGCTCTCGACTCAGCTGCCTTGCTAACTACCTCAAACATCTACCTGCGGAGCTCCCTTTGGACCCTCAAGATTCTTCGTATCACTTTGCTCTTGATCCAGATCACGTCGCAGAAGAAGGCTTTTTCTATGCTGCAAACAAGAACCTCGAGATTTGCTTTCAAACATGGTCAAAACCTCGGGATTGGGATGGGTTTCTGGAGATTACAGAGAGGGGGAAACGGTTGGAGGACTTGGTCAAGATGCTGAAATACACCTTGAAATGTGAATGCGACGTCGGGAGCCGAAAGCTGCTAGTGGAAAAGTGGGTCGAAAGATTGATCGATGCAGCCAAGAGAGCAGGAGCGAAGATTCCTTCAAAACGAAAGGCTGACTCGGAATCGGATTCTGAACCATGCCAAACAAACCTAACCCGCCTGACAAAGTAAGCTTGGCTATGAGTATTAGTATTGTTCAAAAACTCACCTCATCCTATAGAGCTCGTCCTTCAAACAAGCGCCGTATCACCCATGTCATTTCTGACTCTGACAGCGAACCCACTTTGTCAAAGAAGCCTCTGGGTTCAAGTGCAATTGAAATCTCAGATGACGAAGCCGAAACTGCCTCACCACCAAAGCCATCCCAGCCTGAGGGGCTTCGTACAGGCCACTCTTCCACTTTACACTCTTCCCAATCCTCCTTAGCCTCTACGTCAAAGCCGCAGCAAGCAGCACCTCTCAAACAAACAACGCTATTCAACTGGGGACGTGAAGGCCATCGTGCAAAGAAATTCTCACCGGAGGAGTTGAAGGCTCAGCGAGATGCGATAAATGAGAAACGAAAGGAGTACGCTGAAAAAGAGATGCTGCGTCAGGAACAGAAGGTCGAATTGAAGAAGGAGAAGATACGAGAACAGACAAGGGCACGTGTTGCAAAGTTACGGGCAAATCGAAAATCTTCTGCTGGAAAGCATGGTCAGAATTCCTCGGGAAAGAAGGCAAAGAAGAATCTACTTGGGAAGATGCCACAGACGGGAGAGGTTGAGGACATTGCAGAGCTGTCGAGACCGAAAGGAGGGAAGTGGAAGAAAGCTCGTACTGGGAAGAGAGGTGGTGTCATCCAGAAACGCCATGCACGTGTCAACTGGTTTCATCCGTTCCTCTGGGCGCTCATTGGAAAATTCGCACCGACTGTCAACTTCTCGGCCACGTTACTAGCAAAAATACTACAACGAGAGCGTCCTGACCTCTATGCTCGTTTGCACAAGGGCACAATTCAACATTGGTTGTCGAAGAAGAAGAAGCGATGGTCACGAAAGACCCTGGCCAATGTGGCTCGCTATTCAGCTATCACTGCAACTGGACGTGTTGGTGTTCTTACACCATACCCTGACCTCGTAAAAACCATCAAGGAGAAGTTGATTGGTCTCCGACAGAGCGGTATCTCTATCAATCGTGTTTTAGCCCGGTCCATCATGCTCGCTGTCATCAAATCCGAGAAGCCGGAACTCTTGAATGGACAATTCAAATGTACCGAACACTACGTTGGTGGTTTTCTGGACAGTGTAATGTCCTGGTCACCACGCTCTGGGACCCGAGCTGCAGCACATGTTCCCGAGGATGCTCCGGAGCTAATGGAGCGGACCTTTTTCCGGCTTGTACACCTGGTCACCTACTACGACATTCCTCCTGGGCTGGTGATCAACATGGACCAAACAGGAGTCATCGTTCTCATGACAAGCAGCAAGACCTATGAGCAGAAGGGTACTCGGCAGGTTGATATCCATGGAAAGGATGAAAAACGGGCCTATACGATCTGCGTAAGTAGTACCGCTGATGGGGACCTTCTTCCGTTTCAAATAATTTGGTCCGGCAAAACTGCTCGTTCCTTACCCTCTCCAAATGCTGAAGGGTATGCCGAGGCAACAGCGAATGGTTTTCGTATGACATTTGCAAACAGTCCCAAGGCAAATAGTCACTACAGCACCGAAAAAACTATGGAGGAGCTCGTAAATGATTTGATTCAGCCTTATGTCAAGCAATACATCCAGGACCATGATCTTCCAGCAGATCAGAAAGCGATCCTCTACATCGATTGTTATCCCGTTCACACTGGCAAAGAGTTTCGGACCTTTGTATTAGATGCACACCCAAACATTTTTCTTGTCTTCGTTCCAGCAAACTGCACTAGTATTGGTCAACCGGCTGACGTTGGTCTTCAACGGGTTCTAAAACATCACATCCGTCAAGATAACCTACAATATCTTGTTGATTCCCACATAGCCGGTCTTGCTCAAGGTCTATCACCTTCTCAGATCAAATTCACGACGTCATTACCAGCTCTCCGAGATGCAAGTGTTAAGCCTTGCGTTAATGTATACAATTTTTTTCAAACCTCAGATGGCAGGAAGCTCGTTCAAAAAGTATGTATAATCATCGGGTTTGAGATTTGAAGTTGATTTCCTTTATTCAGGCATGGGAAAATTGTTCTATTCGTGGTGGATTCAATCTTTCCGGGACCTGTTTAACTCATCGTAACACCAAAGCTGCTCTCCGAAAGTATCTCGAGGAGAATCCTGATTTTCGACAGGAAATTGAAGCCAAAATTGGCCGTTTTGATTACGGTGATGAGACGGAGCCTCAAGAACCTGTCGAAATTCTTGATGATGATGCCGAAGATGCTACTGACGTACCACTCGAATATGTTGTTCGAGATGCTCTAGGTGTTGATGTCAGCCTCAATAACCAATCTAAGGAATTCACGGTCAGTTCTGCTGAGGTCGAGAGGAGTTTAGACGGTAGTACCCGGGGTGTTGGGAATATTATGCACGAAGATATCAGCCTTTATCGCGAAGCAGGTGGAGAGTGGGAGTTTGATGATTTCCTGATTGAAGAGAGCTCTTAAATGTCAATTTTAGTCTTTATTTCGTTGATTTTTTGAATTTTTAATGTAACGCTATTTTTATAACAACTCGGCCTGCGTTACCGCGTTACATGGGGTGATTTAACAACTTTTTGAGCAAGCGTTACGCGTTACAGTTGTTACCATACAGTCCGGTACAGTAATGCTTGTCAAGGCTTAGCCGAGCCATGTCAAGTCGCAAGTGGGAAGTTGGTTCGGATGTTACCGGTTGAAGTTGAAGGGAAATGTCACAAATTTACATGTCAAGGATTTTGTCCGGCTGGGACCTTCATAAGAAAAACACCTTGCTTACCTTCCATCACAAAGCCTCACTGAGATTGCTGCTAGAGAAATGTCAACATCCTCGAGGCTGATATATAGCTACTGCTCACAGCAGATGACTCAGATGGACGGCCAGGCCAGGAAGATGAATACCACTTGTACGGATTTCAAAATCAAGTTGACGTCTGCAAGTCCTATTCATTGCACGATGAACGTTATGATGGAACGTCCACTGTCCTGGTTATTCACCAAATATCAGACCCTTCGTTAATCACAGACCCTTCTTCTCCAATTTAAATCGCTATCTCGACTTTTGCTCTCCAAGTTAGTCTAAGTAGAGGAACACTCCTTCTACCTCATATGTTGTTCACAAATAAACTCAACCAATTCGAACTGGGACACGACTGGAACGTCAGCCTTGTTGTCTACAAAGGTTGGACGTCTGGACTCCGAAACTAAATTTTCCACGTTCAGCACGAAAATATTCTTATCGATTGTCATGACCATCCCACCATACCAGAGAAGCTTGAAAGCCCTGACTAAAACTCAATCCACAGAGACTTTCCATTTTCTAATTAGGTTTGATCACATATGTACAGACAGCTCACGAGTCAAATCACAAGCAGCTCTTTGGACACAGGCAGCTTTGGGCACAGGCAGCTTTTTGGAAGACACAGGCAGCTTTTTGGAGCCCTATATCAGCTATATAAACCTTGAAAGCTTGAAGAGGTATTGACACATTGAGGACAATGACAACTTCAAGCCCGCTCCCCGATCTTACTTCTTTTCCTTACCTTTCTCTCGTTCTTAGTCTCACACTCTGTATTACCATTGCGTACTATCTACGTCGACACACTTCACCACCGTATCCACCTGGGCCCAAAGCTCGCAGCTTTCTGACTGGAAACTGGGGTCAATTCCCAGCTGGTGGAAAGGTTTATCTCAAGTACATTGAATGGGGGAGACAGTATGGTCAGTGATTTGCTCATAAAGAGCTATCATCAAACTTAGAGTGGTTCTCGTCCCACAGGTAGCGATTTGATTCACATGGAGGCTTTTGGCCAGCACTACGTTGTCATCAATTCCTTCAAGGCGGCTAATGAGATTCTGGAAAAACGAGCGTTGATAAGTTCTAGTCGTCCGTTCACTCTGATGGACGAGTTGTGAGTTTTCTTATTGCATTTGGAAAAGTCTGTCATCGAATAAGGGTCATTCAATATTGCTTGTAGTGGGGGATGGGGAAATGTCCTTGGTATGATTTTATCACACTTTTCAGGAGACCGATAGTCATGCACTTTTATAGGTCTCTTGCCGTATGCAGACCGCTGGAGGAATTTTCGCAAGCTATTCCATCAGAATTTCAGACCAGACGGTGCGATCAAATCCAGACCTGTTCAACTCGAGAAGATTCATAGATTTTTGCGGGATCTTTTGGGTCCCTACGATGGGTTTATGGACTGTGTTGTAACGTCAGTGCCCACTTGCGATGATCCGATTCAAGAGCTTTTTTTTCCTTTCTCGAATGTTAAACTTCAACACACTTCCACAGGTTGTCCGAATCGATTGCTTTCACCACTATGTATGGTTATGATATAACCTCTCATCAAGATCACCTACCCAGAGCTGCCCGTCAAGCTCTTGAAGTACTCGAACAGCTACCGGGTCTCGACGCTTACACTTATCTCCCGTTCCTTCGTTATCTACCTTCTTGGTTTCCCGGCGGTGGTTTTAAAACACTAGCTGAAGGCTCGCGTACGTGTATTGAAGAAATCAAAGAGGTACCGTTCAAAATTGCTGTGGATCAGTGGGTCAGTTGTGCTTCCGTCTTTCCAACTCATTTTGCTTTAAGGATCGTTTTTATTGATTGTAACTTTGTGGGATGATCCTAGAACTCTGGCAAATATTCCCTTATCGGAGAGCTCCTTCATACAAACAATGGGAAAATCAATGCTTTTCCTGACAAGATCGACATTGCCAAGAATATGGGAGTAACCACTGTACTTGGTGAGCTCGACTCGGATTGCATTCTTGTCATTAATCATTTTAATTCATTTTTGGAACAAAAGCTTCTAGTGACACGGTGAGCATCATAAGTACTCAACATCCTGTTTCACTCTAAATTTGTCCCTAGACCTCCTCTCATATCGGAACCTTCGTCTTAGCCATGGCTCTTCACCCTGATATTCAGCGCAAAGCACAAAGAGAAATCGATCAAGTGATCGGTACCAATCGTCTCCCAAGTTTTGAGGATCGTCCGTCCCTCCCTTATATCGAAGCCATTTATCGTGAGGTTATGAGGTGGATTCCAGTCCTCCCCTTGGGTGAGTCACATATGGTTTTCGATACTTATATTCGGTAGTGCATGATACTAGATCTACCTATCTGCATTCAGGGCTTCCTCATAATACGACTGAGCCTGATGTATATGATGGATATTATATTCCAAAAGGTAAAATCTTATCTTCTGATTCGAGTCTCTGTTACACTAAAAAAGTGAACACTTTGTCATGATCAGGAACTTCTCTATTCGCAAATATATGGTTAGAATCCGAATCGAATCCCTTTGTTCCAGATCGCTGACGCTGCCCAATGATATCGATACTGATCCATGTTACAGGGCAATGACCCACGACGAAAACGTTTATGAGGAACCCGATAAGTTTATTCCGGAGCGACATCTAGGACCCAATGGTACTGGTGTTATCGGTGGTATCAATTCGATTTTGACTTATGGTTTTGGTCGACGGTGAGATCTCCTTCAAATTCCATCCCATTCAAGTCCATCATCCAGCACGAAATCCAAACCGTGGACTGACTCTCGGAATTTCTTTTTAGAGTCTGCGTAGGCCGACATGTGGCGGACGCTACAGTCTGGATGACGATCGCTTGCTTGTTGACCGTGTATGATATTTCCCTGATCAAAGATCAAGATGGAAAAGAAACCGAACTCGACGTGAACGAATGTTATCATTTTGGTGCTGTTATGTGAGTGGCACTCCTTGAACACCCAAACGATCGTAAACCTTGTTATCTTATATATCAACTTTGATTTCCGTAGCTTACCCAAATCGTTCCCTTGTAAAATTTCTCCTCGTTCGGAGTCCGCGGAGAAAATGATACGGGACACCAGTACGATAGAATATGAGGGATTGAGGGTCGGCAATTGATCAAGGGAATCGACCACAATCCTCAGTGGGATTGGTATCTAGCTACATAGGCGTTATTCAAACCGATTTGTTCTTTCCTTCAATGAGATGCAATATCACACAGGACATTGATTTCTCCATCATTTCTGACCGTGACGAAGTCCACAACGGAGCCGTAACTATCATTTCTAGACAGTTGTTCCTAACTCATCGTTTGCTGAAATTGTCGTGTTTTACGGGACAATGGTCCAAACAAAAGCCTGTCTTCCAAAGGTCCTGTGCCTTCTAGTCTCGTATAACCAGACTGACGATACATAGATAGTCGTATGTATGTATGTGCCTTCTCAATGAGTCATTGAATACGCAAGTGGCATATAACTAAAAGTGTATATACCAGCGTAGGATCCGGGCCTTTCGCCTGACGCCGCGGATAGGCTCACTATACGCGAGCATCCTAACCTCAGGCTTCAGACCCTCCTCCATCGCTGGGGGCTTCGCCCCGAGCGTTGTTGCTTTGCTCCTCCGCTGTCTCCGCTTCGCGGAGAGAAATATACACCGTACACGGCCCGTTTTGCTCGCTACGCATATGCTAGTAGCGTTAGTTAATGCTTAATGCTAGTCTTGAGGATTTGAAACATGCCTACGGCATGCGTAACAATTAAGATGGAGAATATATCTGTGCAGTACTATATCTACGAATAAAGTCTGCTTTCCGCTCACTAAGAGCTGCACCACCAAGATTTTTGACACAAGAGTAATCTAAACTATCAAGAATCATCAAACCACCTAAATCTTTCACCCTCGACAACGCAACAAAAGTCAAGCCAAGAACTCCTTTTTACACAAATCAAGCTGAAAGGGTGAGGGTCGGGTCATCAGGATAGAACCTGCGATTGTGCAACTTTAAACAGAGTGTACACTTCTTCATACCCCTGGACGCGTCGACATGATTTGCACGCGTCGTAATCGGAGTGACCAGCTATATTTCGGAAATGGGATTCGGGTTGGGCGATATTACATGTAAGACATCTTCAACGACGGGGCATGTGCGGAATAAGGTTTACTTGAAGGTAGTTCGCCAACTGTCGCTTTGCGGAAGCAGGGTGTACAGAGGATACGGGAAATTTGTCCATTTAGTGTCGTTGTGTCGAGGGAGAGGAGCTGAACACTTAAGGTAATGCAGCGTTTGGCGCGGGACACTGTGGATAGATGGCATGGAGGAGATGGAAGAGATAGGACGTTAGTGCATCTTTTTCAATGATAAACGCACCTATAGGCAATCTATGCACCCTTGCTCCAGTGAGATACCTGAGGTTCCAAAACCTACCAATCAGACCACATATCCAGCTCAAATTTGGTATTCACGCGTAGAATGGGTTTGAAGTGCATATTATTGCAAAATAATAGAGATAGAGTAAGGATTGGAAGCGCTGCTCGCTGTCGTAAACGGCGAGCGCGATTATTCACGATTCTGCAACGGACATTTGTAAACAATAACAAACAAAAGTTGACCGGGAGCTCATGTGAAGATGTAATTGCTCGCTGCGCTCGCAATAACGTCAAAAAAGAATGAAGACGCAATGAGTTTCTCTCTCTGCAACCACATTCTCTTGAATTCTGACATGAAAAAGGATGATCCATGGACTTGGACTTATAGATGAATGTTGAAGCACTTGACACCATGATCTCTATCTAGTGACTGAGACTCTAATCACGACGCACTGGCTTAGTCAACTATTCCTTTTCTCTCAGCTGACACCAACACCAACCTAGAACTGAAGTATCGAAGAAGCAAATCCCTGAAACCCGAACGATCGCTACAATCTACAGCTATAAAATTGATACGAAAGCGCTTCAGGCTACCGCTTGGACCTAAGGAAGCAGCGAGTTCCGGACCGTGACTTCGTCTATCCAGAAATAAATTTTCAGTAGACATGACTCGACACAAGAAGTAGGGTTCTCCGAAATGCTTACGCTTATGTACGAACGCCTCTAATCGCAGGGTTCAGGGTGTGGTCACTGGGGTGATATCTAACCTCCCCGCAATTTCAAAAAAGAACATAAAAGCCTCAAGGAAAATGCGGCGAACTCACCCAGAATCCCTATCTCAGTCTTGACTCTAGGCTTCCTCGATAAAATGTACGATTCTATTTTCCACTCTTATCTGGCACACACGCACCAACTGATTCGCCGCCTCTTCTCGGTACAGGTCTGGTGCCCCTGTTCTCGCCCCCGAAGTCCTTGTCGCTCAATGTGAACCTCATAATGCGTACCTGGACGAATCAGCTCTCGACGATGACTCCGACTCAGAAATTGATGTTTCTCTTCAAGCTCGAACTCACGCGTCCTCAGCCCACCGCTTTTCCCTGCGTCAATCCCAAAATGCTTCTCAAATTGAAATGGCTGGCATTCTAACTACGAAGGAACGTCGCGCTTCTCGAAGGGAGTCGCAAGCTGCTCGAGAGCGCGAGGCAGAAATGTTAAAAGCGGCTGGTGCTGCAAAGCTGGATAATGATGTTGATAGGAGGATGAGCAGTACCAGTTCTGCAGGGCCAGAAAATCTCTCTCGCTCGGATGTGCCGTCAACATCTGCGTCTGCGCTTTCTTCACCGTCTCCTGCGAACCTACTCAAATCCGATCTTGGGCTAGGCTTCCCTGCACGTCGTTTATCTCGGACTGCTCAAATTATTGCTGAGGAACGTGGCACTGGAACCAGCACCGGAACCAGCACCGGAACCAACACCCAAAGTCATCCCCTCTCGCAAGGTATCACGATACCTAGCCCTCCTGTTGGATTTACGAGTGCAACGATCAAGGAAGTAGACTCGATTCCTCCTACACCCGCTGCTGTGGAGTCTGTCGAGCCGAGTACCTTTGAAGTGATTGAAGAAGACCCAAGGGCAACAGGAAAGATCGCTAGTTGGAGAGGCGCTACAATTTTGGTCAATATCTCTTTACTTCCAAGTCTATGAAAAAAACTGTTTTTCGTTCTTTTTCTGTGTCCTAGGCGTTTACGATACACTTTCTTTCTTTACATTGACAGGCAACGGCATGTTTTGCCCAGCTAATCGACAACATCTGGATGACTTCGATTAACATTGCTGTTCCACGTATTGCAGAAGAATTCGAGCTCCTTGAAGGTAAGTACCGAAGTTTCTCCTTCCCTTATCAGACTTATTAAATTTTCGGAACCCATCTTTAATCCCGCTGCTAATTCTTAACCGCCGCTGCCGCTCGACTCATCTTTAACCCGAAAACACCTCACGAACCCCACTCGTGCCTGTAACCCCAAAAATTTTACTTGCTTCGTCCGCGTCGCTTTTCACCGGACTGTCTTTTCGTCACGGATGTACGCGTTCTGTACTCCATTTGAATCCATGTTCTAGGCTCCCAATCCTGGCTCGTCTCCGCCTACACCCTCACTTTCGGCGGCTTCCTCCTGCTCGCCGGTGTCCTCTCCGACCGTTTTGGCCGCCGATATGTCTTTTCCCTAGGCATGCTCTGGATGACCGTCTTTTCCATTGCCTGCGGTGTTTCTCGCACTGGTGTTCAATGCATCATCTTTCGCGCTCTTCAAGGTCTGGGAGCCGCTGCGAGTGTTCCCAGCGCGATTGGTGTCCTATCAAACTTCTTCGTAGGGAAGGAAAGGCATCGGGCTCTCAGTATGTTTGGTGCAGCGGGTGCAGTGGGTTTCGTCGTCGGGTTGATTTTGGGCGGGATTCTGAGCGGGACGTTGGGGTGGAGATATATTTTCTATGTGAATGCACCCATAATTTGCGTGTTGGCAATTTCGGGGTGGATCTCGTTCCCGAAGGAAAGGGAGGATAGGATGGGGAGGAAGCCATCGTTGGATTTCCCGGGAGCTGCACTAGGAACCAGGTTGGTGTTTTTGCTGTTTGGTTCTTGCGGGATAGTTCATGCTCAACTCAGCCATTTCTCTGGTTATTGTTCTGTTTTAGCGGAATGGTCTTAATGACCTTTGCTCTGTCCCAATCCGAGGTTTCGGGATGGAACAAGCCTCTGATTCTCGTTACATTGATCCTTTCGTTCGTTTTTCTTTTTTTCTCTTTTCTGCTGCTTTGCTCAAAGACTGGATTGCGGGATAGCGTCTTTGTGCTTTTGGGTTTCACTTATGCGGAAAGAAAGGTTCGTCTAATTTCCGTGGTTTGACACTGAACGAAAAGACCCTAATCTGAGGTTTCAATTGACATATCCAGGTCCCGAACCCTATCATGGTGAGCCACACTGTCCATATCCCCCAAACAAGACATTACGCTTTCTGACCCTTAACCCCAAGCCAACATATCTTTGGAAAGTTCGTGACATGCTTATTTCATTGACTCGCAAAATAAGAAGTCTTAACCAAGTCTTTTCTCCACTTGTACAGCTTCCCTCATTCGCAGGTATCTGGTGCTCGGGTTTCTTACTCTACTGCTGGTTCGTCCCTCTGCGACTATGCTCAGCCTTATTAACTCTTACTGAGACCAATGAAAACCGCGACATAGGTGGGCTTCAGTGGTGTACTACCTCACACTCATATCGCAAGAGGTTTTATTCCTGACTCCGTTGACAACTGGGCTGTATATGATAGTGGGTGTCTCTTTTGACAGATTCCCCAGCTCTGCTCACCCGCTAATCGCTGTTTTCGCTATCTCTTGTATCCGCATACTCGCAGCCAATGGGTGCTACGGGCTTCATCGTCTCTATGGCCATGGGCCGGGCCGTAGAGAAATTCGAGTTAAAGCACCTCCTTGTTGCGGGTTTCTTCGTTTCTGTCGTGGGAACACTTCCAGCTGCGTTTGTTAAAGCTGGAGGAAACTTTTGGGGGTGAGTTTCTCTGTCTCAACTACCCTACTCTCCTTCATCTGGTCGGATTGTCACGGGCTGTTTATTGGTATTCGGTTAGATTGGTATTCCCAACGACATTATTTACTGTCACCGGCGTGTCAATCGCCTACAACGTAGCTTCGATTGCTCTAGTATCTGCAGTTCCGCCTGCAGCAAAATCCTTAGCCGGGGGTCTGGTACGTCTACTCTTCTTTCTCACTTTGCCGCAGTTTATCCCATTCCTCATGGATCTTTCTTTACAAATCGATAGATAAACACTGCCTTCCAGATAGGCTCTGGATTCGGATTGGCTATTACATCACTTGTCAATGAGAACGTCTTAAAGAAAACTCTAAACCCGGAGGATCCAAGTTCGATTATGAAAGGGTATCAAGCTGCGTTGTTCACTTCTTGCGGACTCGTTGGTGGGTCGTTGATTTTGTCAGTGTTTGCGATACGGGCCGGACAACGGGCTACAGCTGGGATGATTGTCCATTAGCAAGCTGTTAGATATGTGTACACATACACGTTGTATGTCAAGTGTATATGCACTGACATATCGCTAGGCTTGATTACTTAGAGGAGACATAAAGTGAATTGTTCGTAGGATCTACGGTTGGTTTTCTTTATACCGACCAACTGATCGTTCTATAAGGAATATGTTGCACTTCTTTTTATCCTGGGTCCTTGTTGTACACAATAAAAACGTTCACTTGATTTTCTTTTTTTGACTGAATTGGCTGAAAAATCTGAATTGAGAGTCGAGTGCAGAGATTAGTAACGCTGATCACGTTGTGCACAAATCTTGAAAAACTAAATAGCGATGAGTATCCACCTCGTTGCAGCGCTTGACCCACACCTATCCACAATTTCGATGGTAAACGAGACTCTATAGCTCCTTAATACGCACGCAAGGCACATTAAAAGAAGGCAGAAAAAGAAGAAAACGTTAATAAAAACGTACTCTTAAAGTTTCAACGGACCGCAGACGCCGCCATTTCTAGGACTTTTTTTTAGGACTCGTCAAGTGCAGCTGCACCTTGAAGGAGATACTTAAGACCGAATGTTGATGTACGTTCATTGATTATTCGGAACATAGTGGTCGGAGCTAACTTACGTCCACTGCTTGGTTTTTCTGATCTGCTTGAGTTGTTTCTTTTTGATTATCAGTTCTGAAACATCAACCCATCCTCTTTCCCCTCAACGTTTGATACCCAAATAATCCTTACCTCCTAAGGTTTGTGATGATCATCGCTCGTGGAGCACATGCTGTACTAGTAGAGTATACAGTTGTCTTGTTTTCTCATCATTCCAATTCTTTCCTCTAAGTACATCATTTCGCAATTGCCTCTCCATACCAATCTATGTTACCGAGCCTGGGCGTCGGGCCAGGGTTGAGAGGGATGAGATCATGGTGAAGCTCATTCTCCAAGCCAAATATTTTCCAGATCCGGGGAACTGTGGAGATGAAGAGAAACGGGCGATGTGCTGGGCATCCATAGGACTTGAAGCCGGACGCTTACTTCTGTTTGTGTCTGCTCAACTCGAAGTTCCTCGATTCCTTGTGTGCCGCCGGTGCAGCCTCTTCGAGGATTGCAAGACGAGCGGGCTTATCGGCCTAATGACTAGGTCCAAAAGGGCCTCCCCGGGTCGTAATGTTACAGTATTTCCGTGGACATCACTTGCTAATCTCCGACGTACCGACGCCGCTATGTGGCCCACTCCTGCCAACTTGATGGTGAGAAGTTTCCACAATGTAATACCGGTATTGTGCTAACGTTTTCGATGGATTCTCCCTGTCCAGCGTAAAGCTTACATTGACTGATGATTACTGCTGCAGAATAAGCTCCGGTCTGCTGAGGTGAGTCAGCGAGCCTACTCGGCGATATGTGGCAAGTCTCACCGATCCCAAGCTCGGTCCTATTTTCGGAACAAAGTTGAGTGTTGTGGTGTACATTTTAGAGTTTATCCAGGGTATGCCATGTTCTGGCCAGTGCTGAGATTTCAACTACATTCAATCCCTGACGTTAGATGTGTACGATGGAGGTGCGTTGTCGATCTTGAAATATGATTCAATAGGTTACGCACATTTTTCTCCCATGCATAAGTCCTTCGTGCTATGCGAATGCCCCGTCGACTGCAGGTGTTTAGACTTGTTCTCTGTCCTTTCGCATTGTGCTTCGGTCCCGCGAGTTCGCTGTGTACGTCGATCGCGAAGCCTGTAAGATTAACTCGCTTTTGTTTAGACTTTTATGATTCTATAGTCTGTGGTAGCATGGAATATGTTCGTTGTGGAGCATGTGGGGATCTTGTTATAATTGACGAGATCTCAATTGAGAACATATCATTATAGCGATGAACGAATCAATTGTCAACTTGAAGCTTACGCTCACTATTTTAACTCGTTGTAACAAAACGAGTACAAACCAGCCCTGATACATGTACCGACTTTTCCAAACCGCCAACTTGACATTGCCGCTGACCCTTGTATAGAGTTTTTTCTCCTCTTATAACTTGGCATCTAGCGACGCCGGGTATCTATTTTTTAGATGCATTGTTTGTGCGTCACACAAACAGGACTGTATTCTGTGATACTTGTAGCATAGCAGTGAGTTCTAAAAAGATTTCAGTAGTTCCGTAAAATCACTGAACCACAAGCCTGTAATCCCGCCTCACAAGAAATCGCAAATCTCGAATCTCAGAAAAATGGATATAAAAAGCTCAAACGAAATTGAGGGAATGGCTCAACGGTCTTGTCTCGTTCCCATTTCAAGCCGCATCCTTTCTGCTGTGATACATGTTCGTCGGATTTTTTCCTCTTGCTGGTTCTGGCTTTTGATCTGTCTCCATCTACAGGTCCAGTGCCCCAGTTCCAGTGCCGGAGACCGTTGTCGCTCAGAACGAGCTCCAAAATGACAAGCTCTCAGTTTTGGACAATGTGTCCGTATCGACTGAGCTCACGCTCACTATGCAAAGTCAATCGCGACTAGACTCATCGTCTCTGCAACCCAATGTCCCCCAGAACGGAAGGAGTAGTATGTTATTGCAGAGGGATTGCCAGGATTCTCCACATCCATCGCAGGTTGCTCGGGACCCTGTAGGGCCGGATAGCAAAGCTGTTCATTCGGAGCGAAATTTTTCTCCGAATTCATCTTCCGGGTATCTGCAAGCCGATCCTGAAAAGGGATTATCTTTGCGCCATTCATCCTCCGATGCCCAGATTATTGCAGAGGAACGCGAAACGGCGTCTAGTAACGCAAGTACTATGCCCGTAGATTCAATAAGTGAAAAGACGAAAGAAGTCGATACAATTATTGGTACTCCCACAGATAAAGGCACGCTTGAGGTGACCACAATTGAAGTGACTGAAGAAGAAGATGATGATAGAGAAACCGGAAAGATTGCTAGCTGGCGTGGTATCACAATTTTGGTGAGTGGCTCTTTTGTCTTTCCCCATTTTGCTCAATATCAATCCCATACGTGTTACAGGCAACAGTTTCGTTTTCCCATCTGTTTGACAATATCTGGACGACTTCCATAAATATCGCCGTGCCACACATCTCTGAAGAGTTCGGTCTTCAATGTGAGTTTCTGCAATTGCCACCGTCACCGTCGGAAAAAAACACTGTTTCTGATTCATATCTCTTCAATATAATAATATATCCTGTTCATTCCTACCATACTCTATCCCTATCTCCTTTCAAAACATTTACTCGGTTCCCTGTTATGTCTATTCATGCTCCCTATTTTCCCACTATATGCCGTATTCCATACTCTCAGCATCCCAATCTTGGCTCCTCGCGGCCTACACTCTCACCTTTGGCGGCTTTCTTCTCCTCTTCGGTGTCATGTCCGACCGCTTCGGCCGTCGATATGTTTTCTGTTTCGGCATGCTTTGGTTAACGGTCTTCTCCATCGCTTGTGGCGTCTCGCGTACCGGCGTCCAATGCATCATCTTCCGAGCTCTCCAAGGCCTCGGTGCTGCAGCTAGCGTGCCTAGTTCTATTGGTGTCCTCTCCAATTACTTTGTGGGGAAGGAAAGACACAGAGCTTACAGTTTGTTCGGTGCGATGGGTGCGCTTGGTTTCGTGTCTGGTCTGATCTTGGGTGGCGTTCTGAGTGGAACGGTTGGGTGGAGGTATATCTTCTACATTATTGCCCCCATCATGTTTGTTCTAGCAATCTTGGGCTGGTTTTCATTCCCGAAGGAAAAGAGAGATAAGAATGTGGATAAAAGACCATCACTAGATTTCTTGGGAGCTGCGTTGGGTACCAGGTAAGTGTATATAAGTCTCCTGATGGATATGAATTTGAATAATCATTTGGTTTAGTGGAATTGTTCTCATGACTTTTGCATTATCCCAATCTGAAGTTACGGGCTGGAATAAGCCTGTGATTATTGTTACGTTGGTACTTTCGTACGTCATCCGATATCTTTATTTTTGCCACAATATCATCGGTGGCTGATTTTACCCCTGGGTTTTATCAGTGTTTTGATCCTAATGGGCTTCACGTTTACTGAACGAAAGGTACGTGTGTTTTCTTTTAACTTTTTTTCGATGGCTTCCTGATTCTTTCTGTTATGTCCAGGTTACGAATCCGATCATGGTGAGCCACAGCACGTTAGTCAATGTTTGCCACTTTCGATATACTTACTCGCTCGTCCTCTTTCAAGCCTATACATCTCTGGAAGGTTCGTTCATATCTCCTAGCTATGTTCTTGTACTGTATACTGATGAATTTATGATATCCGACAGCTCCCCTCGTTTGCAGGCGTGTGGATTGCGGCCTTCTTGCTCTATTGCTGGTCCGTAGAACTTTTTACACAAAAACATGCCTAGTCAAAAAACTAAATTGATGATTGTAGGTGGGCCTCAGTGGTGTTTTACCTCACACTCATATGCCAAGAAGTACTATTCCTGAGTTCTTTAACTACGGGATTGTACATGATAGTAAGTATCACCCAAATCTTCTGCCGGACCTTTGGGCTGACTATTTACTATTATCGTAATCTATAGCCGATAGGCGCCACTGGTTTTGTCCTCACTGTCTTGATGGGATTGGCCGTCGAGAAAATCGCGTTGAAGCGTCTACTTGTTGGGGCTTTCTTGATTTCTGTCCTCGGAACAATTCCTATTACGTTTGTTAAACCTGGAGATAGCTATTGGCAGTACGTTTTAATTTTCTAAGACTGTATTCAAATCCGAGTCTAATTCGGAACGCAGGCTCGCATTCCCGACATCGATCCTTGGATGCATCGGACTCACCATCGGTTGGAGCGCTTGTTCAATTGCCCTCGTATCTGCCGTCCCTAATTCGGCGAAATCACTGGCCGGTGGTTTGGTTAGTATTTTCCACTCCTTTTAGTTGTCATTTACTCGGTTCTGACATTTGACGAGTACAGATTAACACTGCTTTCCAAATCGGCTCTGGCTTTGGATTGGCTATCACTTCTGCTGTCAACGAATCTGTTCTCAATAAAACCTCCAATCCACAAGACCCAAGCTCCCTCATGTTGGGATATCGGGCAGCCCTCTTCACTACCATTGGACTCGTGGGCACAGCACTGATTTTGGTGACATTCACAGTGCGATCTGGGCAGCGTGCTACAGCTGAGATGATGTCGCATTAGAACTAGTTCTATAAATTATAGTTATAGATTATTACGTTAAATTCAATGTGTATATTTACTACTTAGTATGTACAGATACTTAGATTTCTTGGATTCAGGAATTTTGAAGCAGAAGTCGAACTGAGTGACAGTCTTGAGTGAGAAAAGTTGGTTAAAGCTGCAGACAAACAAAGCCAAACCAAGATGTGATTGGATCATGCGCTAGACTGATTTTGGATCCTGTCGAGTTGTTCTCAACTCAATCACTCCTCACCGCCGACGCCTTGAGGCAGTCTGGGTCACATTCCAGTTCATTCCCATATATCCTTATCTCTCTCGTTTCACTCTACATCACATCTGCCAGCTCTAGTCTATCTTTCTTTCAACCCACTCTGTGAAGTTTTCCATCGGAATCTCAATGACATCTATTCCTAACAAAAACCCTGGACATCCTGGACACGGACCTCCGCCTGGTGGATATAATGGAGCTCCTCCAAAGTGAGCCTGTCGTCCGGCTCTACAACCCTAGAGCGCCTAAGGTACTAATTACACTGTGCCTCTAGATACCTAAATGACTTTACAAAGACCCTTGCGTCGGAAGTTCGTATCCTACTCGACGAAGTGGGAAAGCTGAGGGAGGAACGGAGACAGTTGCAGTTGTATGTTTTTTGCTTATTCTACCTGTCCTTTTTTTTTTTCTCAGACTGCTTGTCTTTCACAGCGAAATTGCGGAACTCATGGCCGTGAAATCTAAGCATGGTGGTGATTTACCTTCGCAATGGGGTATGAAGGTGTGTCTTCAGTCTCGTTCTCCATATACCTTATTTTCGCTTACTTCTTACCAACACTACCTCTTTTCCCTCAATACACAGGACGCTCCGCCAGCTATCGAAGGGCCTCCTCCACCTGAAGCAGGCGCAGTCATACCAGCTGAAGCTCCGGCGCCTGCAAGGCCAGGGTGGAGAGTTGTACACAAACGAGAAAAGAAGGAACGGAAGAGCCGTCACGGTGGTGATAATGCACCACCCATGTCGCCTTCTCCAGGACCAATGTTACCACCGGAACCACCAAGACCAAATTTACCTGCTTGGGCTCAATGGAGACGTACGTCGACTCCTTGCACTTCTTGCTTCGCTGCTGTTACTTTTTTTCCACGTATATGCTCCACCTTGCCTTCTTTCTCGCTGTATCTGCTGTTTGTCCGACAGACAAACCGAATGGGTGCATCTGTTTCTATGTCCTATATGTGGCATGATCTAGCCTTTCCTATTCTCCGTTTGAATCGCTTCAAAGTTGAACCCTAATAACACCTCTTGCTAACATCTTTTACAGCAAACCCAATGTACTCGCCTGCTCTACATCCAATCGCATCACCTGTTCCTGGGCCTCCCCTTGTAGAATCTAGGTCTGGTATTTTCGGTGAGTTCTTTTCCTTCATGTCGGCTTCTCCGTCTTCTTTTTGTCTTGGTTTCCCATTTGTTGCTTCTCTCTGGAATTTATACAAGTCGTGTTTGTGGTTTCTTGTCCTCGTTTTAGATTATTTTCGTTACGTCCACAGTGCTTCACATGTCCTTTTCAAGTTTCATTACCGGATATTTTTGGGGCGCTTTCTTGTCTCCTCTATCTTCTCAGGGTGTTTTTCTTTGTTCCTATTTTCCGTTCACGTTCCGCTTATGTTTTTTCACTTTCCCTGCTGACTTTTATTTACCTACAGGTCCGCCTACACCTCCACCCAAATAAACACCCTCTTCCTGTCTTCCTTTTCTTGTCTTCGTACGATTCTTCTCCCAGCGACCCCTCCTCGTTCACATCAACCGCTATGCCGTCGGGCCCCCGTGTTTCTGGATAAGGTGTATCATCTTTCAGCATCTGTATTTACGTCAAATATCGCTCGCTCGCTTGGTTTATCTAAGTACCATTGTTGTTCACTCTATGTCAATGCTATCGCTTTTTTCTCCCTGCCAGAACATGTTTGTAGAAGGTTGTGTGGGTGGCTAAAAACGAACGAATTATCAAGCCAGACAGGTTTTGGGTTGCAGGGCAGTGTCAGAAGACGGGGAGCCTGTGCATCTCGTTTCGCCCCGGTTTGACTCATTTGTGTTTGGCGTCCGCGGGGTTGGAAGGCTGGGACTGTTATTCTGGATTTCATATACAACATGCAATATCTATATTGTACTTGTTTCGGTTTTTCTATCCTCTGCATTTGTACATACATTAGCACGACTTTAACGATAGAAGTTTCGTGGCCACTTTTTTCCCTACATCCCTTCGTCTGCAGCTCATACCTTGTTCTCATATGACCATTGTGTCCTTGATGGTGGCTGCTGAGTGATGAAGCCGTTCTGAATTGTTATGTAGGGTGGTACTTATGATTTGTTCAGCGCTTGTCAACGGCCATGAGGAGTGGAACAGCTATTGAGTGGACGGAATCGTTTCTTGCCTGGCCCAGTCTTAAAGTCACTGTCACGTTCTTGTGACGGACCTTGCACGTGGACGTACTCTAGAGCCGGCCCTCACGCGCATATCTAACGTCCTCAAAAAATTTTTTTTCGTCTCTGCACACATACATATAGCCCTCTTTTCACCACTTCTTGTTCCAATGCCCTGAATGTATACGAACCTACTCAATATCCGTCTCATCCTTTCTGCAGGTTTTAAGATCTCTTACCCATCGCTCAGAAGTAATCTTTCCCATTACTGATACTCAACTTCACACACACGCATATACACATACACACACCCCCTCTTATTCACTCCCAACCCGACCTTTTTTTAAAAACTCTTTTATCGGGCCGGGAGTTGCTAATGGAGGGGAAGAAAAACCCAATGCTTTGAATAGCTTTGGCATTTATTTCGGTGGTCTTCCATTTTTTGATTGATGATCTCCTTACGAGGTGCCTTACATCGATTTTATTTTCTTTATATAGTGTATTGTGTTTTATAGAATTCTTGCTTGCTTAGAGAGGCTGTTTTGGCGGAGAGCCTTGTAAAATGTATACGTATTGTACTCCTGCTGAAGGTTTTCGTTCCTAAAAAATCCCAGACGTGGATCGTGTACTTACTCGATGAAATTTTCGTGTGCTACACCGTATCCTTCAATGTCGAGACGTTAGACGACTCATCTTGAGTGTAAAGGTGAATTCTTCTGAAATACAGCAGAGTTGTAATATTTTACATCTGATTCCCGTAATAACGGATACAGCTCGACGAGGTTGCGACTAAATGACTGAAGACACATGTCCTCTGAATCAATTACACGACCGAAGCATCCTTCAACACATTCTGCACTTGTTCGACCACTGCTCCAGCACTCCCTATTTCATACCCATCCCTAGCTTCCAAAACCAGCCCAACAAAGTCATACAACGCATCCGGCAGCTCCGTCACATCTCCGACTGCGGTCTTCAACTCTTTCTTCCCAGTCGCAAATCCCTGAACACTGGTCTCCTGCAAATTGTTTCCATCCTTAATCAATAACCTCGAAATCGGTTGAGAAGTTGTCTGCTGCTTGATCCTCCATGTGTTCCTGAATCCACCAGCCTTGGGTAGAGTATTGACACTCTTAGCTAGTTCTGTAAGACCTGCAGCATCCTTTTCGGATACGAGTAGGACACGTCCTAAGGCATCGACTGCGACGGCGTCATCACTAGTAGATGTTCCTTTAAAAAGCGCCATCGTGAAACCTTCGGGCTCGACAGGCGTGCTATGTAGAACAGCAAAAGTCAAAGAGTCGAGTTTGGGCTCGAACGCGTTGGCGGCAGAGTATGGAGTTTGGAGTGTCCTGGCGTGCCATCCGGATAACGAGCTCGAGGTCGACATTGAGGTAATGAATGAAGCGAGAGATGACAGTGATGAAGTTATCGAGTGGTACTCGACAGTGGATGAAGGTCCGAAGTTGTAGAAGAAGAGACCGATGGAGACGAGAGAGATGAAGAGGACCGTTCGTCGTGATAACATTTAAGAAGCAGAAGGGGATTGTTCTATGTCATATATGACTAGGTCCTCGTGCACAGCCCAGCTTTCAACGTTGCAGCATGTGGTGCAACGAAGCCAAGCCCTGTTCTTGACGATTCTCCACACGTGGTCAATTTGTACATGTTGCTGGTACGATGATAACAAGGTCGACTGCAGCTACTTTCCACTTTATTATAGCATTGCTTTGAGGAATGAAGAAACCCGCTATGTCGACACTATCAGATTATTCTTGGTGAGTCTGGCAGTACTGCACTGGATGATTTGTTGATCCTGTCTTCGAAGGAACATGAGTTAAAATCATTCTGAAATTCTTCGAATAAAGGTCGTCGCTACCTTTCAGGGTGGCGGAAGCTGCTAAACATCCCTGCGATAGCCATGGATATGCGGTTATTATTCGCTGAAAACGAAAAATCGGCACCTGTCTTACCACAGCGGTAAATTCGAGCTTTAATGATGCTGAGACATGGTATGAAATTAATCCTTCCACTTATTTATGAGCGACGCATTTCTCAAACAGTCAACTCTTGAAGCCAAGGGCCCACTTAATTACCATAGATGTCTTGTTGTGGTGCTCGAGCTCGAGATCAAGATTTCATTGATGATTATCCGATTTACCATGCCATCGACTCGACGTCGACCGGGGCTCCACGACACCGAGTTTGTCCTTGTCACTCGATGAAGCTTTCGGCCCAACTACGTATGATCTTTCACTTTGAAGTTGTACGTGTTTCCAATTTCTAATCGGATTACTGTCCCGTTTCTATTATCAGGTTCTAGTGTACCTCAGGTAAGTTGAACTTCAGCAGATTGTGAAAGTTAGTAACATGGGATGACTTTGAAATAGGTCGGGGTCTCGATAGGATCAGCAACAGCAATTATAAGTATCAAATAACCTATGATTTCCTGGGAACCAACGATACGTGGCGTCCGTCTACATACTAACTTGTATGGCAGAGTGGATAGTTCTCGGGTCTGATGAAAACAAATAACAAATAATCAAGACTTTCATAAGTACCTGCCGAGTGAGCACATCCCTTAAATTCTAGAAGAAAGGTCTATCAAACTACAGACTGACAACTGAGTCACATAGAATCCGGACTCGTAGGAACAAAGCCAATTACCCATGTCCATCTACAATCTGGTCTTCGGACGGTACTTAAAGTTAGTATCATAGCGCCGATAGGTACCAATTTTCGAAAAAAACAATTTCTTAAGGTGCTATGGACACCAGTGACCCCTTTGGTATCGTTTACTCTTCTCCTTACTTATTTTTAAGTGAACATCATCTCATGTATACTCATTCTAACTGTAGCTAGCCTACTACCCGAACCGTGAACAATGACAAGACGAGCGAATTTTCCGATAAATCTACATCAGGTGAACGAAATCGCCTGATATCCCTTCATAAGGGGATGAATGTGTAGGGAATGTGAAAAGACTCGCGAGCCATAACGAAGGGCAGCCTACGTTAACACAGGTTTAATCAAGCTAAGACCCCGCTCTTATTTCTGGATCGTACATGTCACGGTTATGGGCATCGTTCGAGAAGGGTCTATATAAACCTTACAATAAGGGCTCCGTAAGATACTAAGAACAAACATTTTTCGGTCACAATTTAGGCCCCTCGCCTGTGGAGTGAGTACGAAGTGATAGCCAAGTAAGTAGGGCTTGCTTGGATAAACTTGCCAGTACTAATGCAACTATGCGTTTCATATTGTAACGAGATAGGTTTAAACTTTAGTTGTATTCAGCAAGGGAGAAGCAAGGGGCAGAAAGTGTTCTGGTTATTATTGACTAAGCCCTATCAGTACGGGTCAAGTCACATCCGTCGTGTATATCACCACCGAACTGCGACTACTGAAATTTTTGAAAAGCCTTTATAGCACCGATGAATTCACAGTGGCTCGAGCGATTTAGCACCCTTACTCTGCTCCCCTCAAAATCAATAGGAACTGGCCGGCGGTACGTCTGATATCATCTACCGTGATATCACCCTATTTCTTGGGAGCTATAGTATTAAGTTTCGGTGTTGCCGTATACGTTCATGTAGCCTCGTGTATTGAAGTACTTATCCTCTCTCACGTCTAGATAGCGCCCATACCCCGAGTAAAAGACAAATACGTGGTATTATAAGCAGAGTGTATTTTCTACAAAATTTTTACTAGTCGATCGTCATATATCCGGTCAGATACCAGACTATACTCACGTTAGATTCTATATGAGCCGTACTTTCGAAGTTCAAACCATTCTAGATCATCACAAACTCGGGAATGTACAGCGACCAAAGCGGCAGCAAGCCGAAATAACACATCTTTCAAGACCCCGCTTTAACCATGTCCTCATCCCGCTGGACCCTAGATAAGTATCGTTCTAGGAAGAACTTGCTATGTCCTTAAGTTTCTGGCTAGAATCACTATGAGTCAGAGTCTTTCGTCACGAATGATGGTAAGTTCGGTCATCTCGAATGAAAACGATTCAAGGAAGGAAAGAAAAGACGGGTTACTAGCGCATAAAATATAACTTCACAAAATCTCGGTTGAAATAAGTACAAGAATTAAAGATAAAGATAAAAATGGAAAACAAGTAAAAACCAAACTTAGTGAACAACCGCTCCGGCAGTAGCTTTCTGCCCCGATCGTATCGTAAAAACCGACAAGACGAACGAGCTGCCAACGAGACCACAGCATGTAAACAAGGCAGCTTGATATCCCCTCATAAGAGAACTCGGATCTTCCGGATGTAGAGTCTTCCTCAAGACAGACTCGTTGACAAGAGAAGTAATAGCTAATCCAAACCCTGAGCCTATTTGGAAGGCAGTGTTGATCTGTTGTATTCCGAAAGATGAGAAAGATTACTCGAAAATGAATAAGAGAAACTGACCAGACCACCCGCCAATGATTTGGCCACAGGCGGAACAGCAGAGACGAGGGCGATCGAAGCAACGTTGTAGCTGATCGCGGCGCCACCCATCGTCAACATTGTTGTTGGGAATAAGAACCTAGATTGAACGGTATGACAATTATGAGTCAAGAAAGCTTTTCATCCAAACTCAAAAGTAAAACTTACGCCCAGAAATTTCCCCCAGACTTGACGAATGCAGCAGGAAGTATTCCTACAGTGCTGATGAATAACCCGGTAAGTAATAAGAGCTTAAGCTCGAATTTTTCAACAGCTCGACCCATCAATACGCATCCAACAAAACCTAAGCTCCCCATAGGCTATGAAGTAATGTGATCAGTAAATGAGTAAAAAGATGAAACAGAAGAAGAAAAGAAAGGAAGTGGGATCACAGAGAAGATACTCACTATCAGATACAATCCCGTCATCAAAGGGCTCAGAAATAAAACTTCTTGTGAGATGAGTGTGAGGAAATAGTTGACCGAAGCCCATCTATTGTTGATATTCATGTATCAAAAGGAGCAAAAGGACATCGAATTAATCAAAGGCAGCTGAATGCTTGAACAAAAACGGACCCGGAATAAAGCAAGAACGCCGAGCACCAGACTCCTGCGAACGATGGGAGCTATGCCGGTGATAATCTGATTAGAAACCGAACTGACATGACCCTGATTGGAGTACAAACCTTCCAGAGATACGTTGGCTTGAAGATGAAAGATCAAACGGACGTTTGCGAACGTAAGAACTTGAACAAATGCTCGATGTAATACCTGACTTTGATGCTCACCATAATTGGGTTCGGGACCTATACGTGTACAGATCAAATTAGACTTGTTTCTAGGGTTATAGATAGGAAGTCTACCTTTCGTTCAGCGTAGGCGAAGCCCATAAGAATGAACACACTACGCAATGCAGACGAAATCAATTTGCGTACAGTCGACAAGATGATATAAGAATGACCCACGAAAGTATCAGCGTGGTAATAATTACAGGCTGATTCCAGCCTGAGACTTCGGATTGAGATAATGCAAAGGTCAACAAAACCACTCCGCTGTTATCGCAACAGGTTGGATACAAATTCAGCTTGAGTCATGCCACCTAGCGGCTAAGAGAGCAAAAAGAAAGACAAACCTAGTCCCTAAAGCAGCCCCCAGGAAATCCAACGACGGCTTTTTCCCATCCTTTGTCATTCCAATCTCCTTCTCGTTCGGGAACGAAAGCCATCCCGAGACAGCTAGGACAAATATGACCGGTGCATTGATATAAAAAATATACCTCCAGCCCAAAGTTCCACTCAAGATCCCACCTAAAACCAGTCCTAGTACAAAACCCAACGAACCGGCTGCCCCAAACATACTCAGAGCTCGATGCTTCTCATTCCCTATAAAGAAATTTGACAAGACACCGATAGCGCTGGGAACACTAGCTGCGGCACCGAGACCTTGGAGAGCACGAAAGATGATGCATTGAATCCCAGTGCGCGAAATGCCACAGGCGATAGAGAAGACGGTCATCCAGATCATACCCACGGAGAAAACATGTCGACGACCGAAGCGGTCTGAAATGACACCGGCGAGGAGTAGAAAGCCACCGAAGGTGAGTGTATAGGCGGAAACGAGCCAGGATTGTGAACCTGTAATGATATGTAGTATCATTCACGTAAAACCATGCGAGTTGTCCAGACCCCGCGGGTATAGTATGAATCAGGACGAGCAAAGGCGCAAAAATCAATACATGTACGGCAATACACAGTTACAAACGATTGAAAGTTCCGTGACGGCGTCAGGATCAGTCAATCAAAAAACTGACAATGTCACAAGAAATCTTGGCACTCACCGTCAAGCAGTCCAAACTCTTCTCCAATGCGCGGAACAGCGATATTGATTGAGGTCATCCACATACCATCAAGGAGTTGGGCAAAACATGCTGTCGCCTATCAAAAAAGGATGCGTTGGCCGAGTCTCGTTAGTTGAACAGAGACAACGAAAGCATAAAGGAAAAAAAAAGGTGATACCGAGAAATCAAGAAAAGAGAACTTACCAAAATCGTAGCACCCCGCCAGCTGGCGATCTTCCCTGTTGCTGTAGGGTCTTCGTCCTCGACGACCTCAAAGGTATTCACTTCGACAGTGTTTACACCACTATCGGAATTAGATGAATGAGCATTTGTCTCTTCCTGTTTTGTCTTTTCCGCAAAACTATTAGGAAGCTCGGACAGTGGACCGGCTTGCGAGGCAGAGTGGTTTTGGTCGGTAGGAAGGGTAGTAGTAATAAATTCAATTTTATGCTCTTCAGCAACGATTTGAGCCATGCGCGAGGGACGGGAAGTGGATTAGGGAATACTAGAATGTATCTGGAGTATAAGTCCAGGGAAGGGCGAGAATGAAAAGGTAGGTGAAGAGGGCATTGCATTCAAGTTTATATCCAGTGATGCAGGATCAGTTGCATTTCGTAGTCAAAACCTGTTGTCCGGCTTTCCAAATTCGTCGCCGAAAGATCTGAGTTAGACATCCCGCCGGTTATCTCACGATACCCACCCAAGTAACAGACAAATTTTCTTCCTCGGGACCATCCCTGGGAAGCTAGAGGAGAACAGCGCATTAAATAGACTGTGTTATGCAAACGGCAGTATGTTCGTAAGGCGGGTAGCCATAAGGATCGCTTCCAAAGATCCAAGAGGCAGTAACTGGAATGTACTCCCCATAGCTTAAGATACGCCGTTCAATGTCGATAGAAACAATTCTGCTGCAAAGGCAGTTGAGTTAAAGCGCAAGGGAAATACAGTATGAAACGCACCGTCAACCCAGAGTAACTAAATGCTTGAAGCCGTCACATTTTTTGGAAAGGTCAATCACATATGTGAGTTTAATCCTTTAAAATGACGTCCACATACTCCGCCCAGTACAGGTGTCATGCATCAAAATAGATTGAACGGAAAGGACCGTTATAGATGATGGTGTTACAGTTGGTACTAACAGAGTAAGAGAACAAGTGGAGAACAACATGAAGTGAATATCGATGGGTCATGAATGTATCAGAGCAGAATATTGACATCGTAATGTCTGAAAGTTTTCAGGGACTTTGAGGAAGGAGATGACGAATGTTGGTGAAGGGGTCGTCATGGTCTGCCATTGTGAGGGTGAGATCCCACTCTGCAGAACCAGGGATCTCGTCCAAGGCCGACAAGGGGTATGTTAGACCATAGGCAGAAACTTGTGAAAGTTGGTGGGATTCGATAGACGGCGGTCCCTCGGTTGGAGCATTCGTTCCGAGTGAGAGAGCAACGGCTGATTCTTCCGTGGGGGACGATATAATGGTTTGAGTCGTACTAGAACTCGCACGCGACGTATGATTTGTTTGGTTGCCCGGCGCCTGAGTAGCGGCCAGTGCCTCGATATCCTGTGATGGTGGTGTATTTCTCTGAGCACTGAGCTGGGAGGCCGTGGTGGACACAGTGAATCCGTCATCGAGGGTGAGTCGTCCTGGGGTAGACGAGTTTGCGACCATTATGAATGAAGTCTGGTGTCTGGTAGCGGACGACAACAATAATGGTGTAGGATCTGGACTATACTGGACGTCTGAAATTAAGTTGGCCTGTATCTAGCTCGCGACAGAATATAATTTATGGTCCCGTGACCGTAACATGATAAACACTTTCAAACAACGCGTTCTGAATCTCAGGCTCCCACTGGCAGTGATTCTGAACGTTCAGCGCACTCAGCGCTCAATTTGTCCCTGAGATCTGGCAATACTTGAAGAGTATAAAGCTTTTCTTATAAATAGTTACATTCGCCCAGATCCGCACCAAGTAGTTGGAGTCAGGGCTGTTGAAGCGCTGATGAAGTGCAAACACTGGCAGGCAGATTGAATCGGCGGTCTGGTAGAGGTTTATCAGCGTCCTTGGTTTACATACTTACTGGCACAAATTGTTGTTGACTAATTTTCACTGGGGCGAAGAATGTAGCCTTTGTAATATGGCTCTACTTATTAGGATATGAAAAAAGACTAATGATATTTACGCTCGTTGGGTATACTTTAGAGTGTGGCTCAAGCTCTTAGAAAAATTTTGGTTGTTTTCATGTCTTCAGTTAGAGTACGTTCAATCCCCTTCGTCGTCATTCTCGGTTTCCCAAAGTCGTCCACAAGGTTGTCAATGAGCTCCACCAACAATCCCAGAAAAGCGGTCATCAAAACTAGTCAGCAGAAGGAACTGTCCAGGCTCTCAAAAAAAAATTAGAATGGAGAAGGGTCTGACAGTTTACGCTGGAATAAGAATACTTAATCAACTTTACGACCATGCTCCTGGACTTATCTCTACCATAAGCGGTTATTGAGGTCTAGCCATCGCAAGATGATATCGTCCGGATCAGATTCAAAGAATGCGATCGCGCCATAGAGATCCAGCCAGATGTGCTGGTTTGATTCCACTGGTGATAACATGTTATAGTGAGCAGCCGCTGAAGAGAATAAAGGCTTAGTACACATAAAGCCATTAGATACGCAATCGAGATCGAATTGTTCGCCTTTCCCAAGGATGCAATGCAAATTGATAAGTTTTTCCTAGAGTTCCTACGTAAATACTACATAGTGAAGTGAGGGTGACATGAAGACTCACGACTTCACTTCTGCCTCAGAGCCCGGGGTAGCTTTTCAGATTGTATTCAGGATACGAGCAACTTGTAGGTCGCCAGAAACGCACCCGTCAGGAAAGACCGTTGATCGAGTTTGAGGGTTCGTTCCTGTCTTGTCCTCATTTGGGACATCGATGGATGCTATGTTACTCTTTTGGACGAGGTTGCCACCATTCACGTCCAAGGAAAGGATTTGGGGGCAACTTGTTGGCTAGAGGGTAAAACTACCTGTTGTTTAACTCCGCCTTCCAAGCTTACGACCTTGGACATGAGAAAGCAGATTCGAGAAAAGATACTACAGTTAAGATAGGGGATGTTGATGAACTTTGAAGAAATCCGAGTCATCACAGTTGTGCGTGCTCAACTCCTGTCTCGAGTAGCGGTTCTAAGCCGAGTCGGCACAACTGCATGGTCTTCGTTCTTTGTAAATCACACATACATTACACCAGCGTAGTCTTGTCGAACTAGACTGACGATACAGGTAAGTAGTTGCGTATGTAAAACCAGCTTACCTTGTAGATGACGTCAGTGATTGGTATGGGCTGGTCCGACATGGAACGGACAGTGCAGCATAGCTGAAAAGGATTGATAGGTCTATGCAACATGGACAAAGCGGGGGTCCCAGAAAAGAGTGCATAAATACAGAAATAGCTAGAATACATTCAGTCTTCGTCTTCGTCGTCACTTACGTCCTCCCAGTCTTCATCAGAATCTTCAGCAAAGTCGCTGAGTCCGGGCCTCTCATCCTCTGTGCGCTGCGACTTAGAAGGCTGGCTAGAAACTGGTTCAACGAAAAAGAGGACATGATCTAGTCATCAATGCCTTGTCCCAAAAGACAATCTAAAATCACTCACCTAACTCAATCTGCCTCTTCCCATCCATGCCCGGAATCGCTTCTTCGATAGCAGCTCGAAGACGGGTTTCCATTGTATCCAAGTCTTCAACTTCCGAGTGAAATACCAATTTGAACACTTCGAGCCCAGGGAACTTTCGTGATAGCATGTCAATGAAGCCTTCCCAAGAAAACTCCACACCCGCTTCTAGTACTCCTGTGTCGACGTCTGGGACATCCTGGTCAGGATTCAGGATCATATCCAAGGGCGCTATCTTAGTCATGATGAAATCGAGTGTAAATGCTTTCAGCGGGAGCGAAGAAGGTTTGGGAAAGGAAGAGACAAAGTCTCGGACCCATGCAAGGTTTTGTTTGTATTGAGTCCCTATCTCGATCTGACCAAAGCAGAGGTCTAGGAGAGAAGAGAAGGGTTTGCTTAGTTTAGGAAGACCATAGTCGATTCCTGAAGATGGTCACGAGATAGAGATTGAGCTTCACTCTGGTATAGTGGAGGAGGTAAACACTCACGAGCTTCAGCCCACACCGGATTGAGATGGAGTTTTTCCAAAGAACTCGCGACCCCATCGAAGCTGAGAAGCTTCTCAAGAGCCTCAACCGAAAGCACGTCCCCAGAGATTGATAAGGACCGAAGATTGGTAGGCGTAGAGTGAGCGAGAAGATCATATACGACGAAATTGCTGTCCCTGATCCGAGAAAATTCTATCACCAACTCTTCGACGGAGGTCAAGTCAAATTGCGGCCTAGCTCTCAAGGGCCTACGGCTCGAAGACGGACCCATCCAGGATGGAGCCCAAGCGCTGGAGACATCCTCCAAAAACGTTTCACTAAATGTGATCACCTTAAGCCCATTTCCGCAAAGTCCCAAGAAGGCTTGGGCAGCATGTGCGTCCTCCCATCGAAGCGTGAGATGCAAATTTTTCAAGTTCGGAAGAGATGACAAGAACTGTCTCAGCCCTGGTGTGTCCTTGACTGAATGACCCAAGTTACTGTTCCAGTGTAAGGTTTCTGCGCGGGCAAGTGAAGGAAGCCCACCGCCAGGAAGGAATGGAGGATCCGCTGTCGTATACGACTTTTTCGAGGACGCGGATAAGAACGCAAAAACTTCATCTAAAGAAGGCATAGGTTCCGATGCCTCTTTCTTGTCTTTGAGACTGTTGGTCATCTCTTTGAGCAAATCGTTGAATGTCTTGCTCCCGGGTTCGTAGTTGACTTTGCGAATGCAGCGTTCGAAAATTTCCGAAGACCAAGGATGGTTAGCGGACATCTCTCTGCATATATCGAAATCGGCTTTGCCTGAAAGGCATATTGAAGAAAAGAGATGTGTCCGAGCGGCTGAGCGCCAGGATGAGGAGACTAGGGAAAGTTCTTTCAGCAAAGAACGATCAGTTTGGACTTTATCGACGACGAGTTGGACAATCTCTTGAGGAAAGGGATCTGTTGATTGAAGAGGTGCAGAAGAGGTCGTATCAAAATCTAACAGAAAATTCCGAAATCTGGTACTGACTAGTCATTGTATCTTACTCTTTGTAGTCGGGAGGATTTGAAGATATGCGGAGATAATGAGTCGCGATCGTGAGATAGAATACTAATGATTACCCATTCAAGCCTAGTACCGCGATAGTGACCTTAATTGAGGAAGTTAAAGTAACTATAAAACGCTATATTACGAGGAACAAATCCAATGGTTGTACATGCAATTATAGGCTACAAAAGGCAGAACTTAGTTGATGAATATTAAAGAGAACTCGTGTGATCTGGCAGTTTTGAAAGTGGAAAGACATGAGTAAGTACAGATAAGGGGGATACAACTAGAAGCGAATAAAGTTTCAGTTAAAAGGGTCAAGTACGATACTGAGAATGGCAGTAAGAGCCCGCACTCTTGGTGAACGGCCACGGTCGTTGGTTTCGGGAATCAAGACTCGGTATAGCTCCTTCTTCAGCACAACTGTCCAAAACCATCACCGTGCCTCGACGGCGAGCCAGCGATATACTCCTGCATTGGCGCATCGTTGATATCGGTTGTTCTAGCATTTGCTAACAGAGAAGCAACAGGAGGAAGCTGAGGCAACGAAAAAGGCATCGGCTCATGCAGCCAAGGCTGATCAATCTCCATTTCCGTAGGACTCGATTTGAACAGCTTCTGGTCCTCATCTTTGAGCGAAAAATCCCATGATGAAGTTTCGGTGCGCCCGTTTCGCTCGAAATACGAATAGGGATCTGATCCGTCCACAACGTTCATGTCGGTACTGAGGGCTAGCATGACATCGCGACTACGTGTATTGTGGGAGTAGGAATTGGATCTGATGGACATGGTAGTTGGTATCGATTCATTCTGCGATATTCTTGACACATCAAGCTGAGGAATAGGATTGTTACCCCAAAAGTAGGTGTAGCTGAAAGGATTCTGACTGACGTTGGGACTTGTAGACGGAACTCCTGGGGCCTGAACAATCACGTTATTTTGCATGGACGTTGCACAACCTGGACAGTTGCAAACACTAGCAGACATGCTACTAGCGGTAGTGGGATTGACAGTTGTCGTAATAGGAGAGAATGCGTACTCGGCCGATTGGCTGGGGGAGGAGGAACCAGAATAAGCGTCGAGTTGTTCTTCATTAGGATATTGAAGATCGATGTCGTCAGGCTCTGGGGGGATAGCAGGTGGTGGCAAGGACATGACGCGAGCTGGTGCGTCCAGGTGAGGGCGACCGACCGACGAAGTATTCGAGTGCGTTTCGTTGTGGGTGAGTTCGAACAGGTAAACCATCCGATGACAAAGGATAGTGTCATTATCGTAAACAGCTTGTACGACCTTGCATTGAGAGAGGTCATCCGGGAACGACTTCTTGAAATCTTCCCAATACTCTGGGATGAACCTTGTACCCCATACGTTCACCATTCCGGCACTCGTCTCCTCCATCTCGCTTTCCTTGGGGTTTTGTGATGACGTTGACGTGGAAAGCAGCTCTAACGTCGTCTTTTCCGAAGCAATCAAGCTGTCGTTCATGTAGACGTAGAACTGCGAACGATACCGGACTTCGGAAGGACGGAGTTCGGACGAACATAGCATTGTAATGGGACAAGAGCTAGAATGTATCGACGGCGACAAATGGACTGACACGGAGGGAGAATCTGTCTGCACGTGAATAGTAGGCGGTAGCGCCATGATGGTAGCATCGGACATCGTCTCCTCGTGAATGGTCGAAGAAAACGCGTCTGGCTGAGAAGGAGAGAGTCGGACGCGAACTTCTGTTTGAAGTACGCGCGTGACAGCGACACGAGTATCGCTCTGTAGATTCCCTTCACCTCGGGAAATAGCTGGACCTGCCAGCGGAGGATACGGGTTTATCCCGCTTGACGACGCTGTCAAAGAGGTCGGCGCCAAGGGGGAGAGAGTCTCTGGGGTCGGTTCGCCATAAGCTTTCCGAGAGACTAAATCAGCGACTAGACCAAATGCGATAGAGAACAAAGTCAGACGTCATCCCACTGAAAATCCAGACGACGCCTACCCCGTTTATCCTCGCAGGTATCTCGCATCTGCTGCAGCCGACTGCCCACCTGCTTGGGAGATCGTACTACGCCTGTTTCATTTTTGATGTAGTCAGCTATAAATTTGTTTCTCATGGGATGTCGTTTCAATAATCTCGTGTCTCTGTCTGGGTTATTGGGAGGACGATACTTGTACAGCGCTAGAAAGTGTCGATAGACATCATAAGAGACTCCGTGCATCGCGTAATTGGAAAAGATTTGCTTACCGTCGAGAAGCACTTTCTCGAGTTCCGGCGGCCACACTAACCCCCCATTGTTCAAGGTCTTGTGAGTCTTCCGACTTCCCAGTACACTCGGAAGGAGAAGTTGTTCCTGATCAGCGTCCTGGCTCGGGGAACGACGCAGCGGGGTCGGAATGGCCATTCTAGGGATGGGAGACCAAAAGGAGGGAACAAAAGACGTAGAGAATTGAGGTGACGTTCTGAGTATTTATTGCAGCCACCTGTGCTGTCCTATCTTAGATGGTAAATGAGCAAGTTATCTGAGATATTAAGTAGTGTAACCGACGGTGCTAGTGCATTGAATTGGAGGCTGGCGACCTTGATCAACAAAGGAAAAAGAATTTCAAGTTCAGTATATATCTCACCATGAATGTTCAGGCCCTGTCGTCTTCTGCACAACGATTTGATCCAGAGTACACGACGACGATCGGAAATCCTCCTCACTCATCGGAAATTTATGATACAACTAACCAATCCTATTTCAGGTGGCAGGTCGGTTCCCTTTTCAATATAAATACGGGGAACATTTATTTGATTTGTTTTTCGTAGAAAACCTGTGAATCACAGAATTGATAATTAGCTCAGGTTCTGGAGGTGAGAATTAAGTACCGACTATATAGTCTTATGTGCAGGTTGCGCTGTTTCATCACAATCTATACGATTCTGGTTATTCCTGTGGTGACCACGCGAGAGAAACAGTTACCGTATCCGAAAAAATAAGTGGAGTGCTAAGGCACTTCGTGTCAGTCATTGGTGGCCACAGCGACGTGGAGGCGCTTTGTTGCGAAAAAGGTAAAAGCACTGGCGAGACTTGTGACATCCATTTAGTTGATGCGTAAACCTCCGCCATCCGCGTAGTTCAAAGTTCGATGGACCTACAGAGCAATGCAGGGCCGCGGAGAGCACAAAAATTGGCACAGGGAGGATTTCAAGGATGCACGTTGAACAAGCTGTCTTGACAATGTCCAATCAATCTATGAAACATTCGCAGGACAAGCAAATCAACGAGGATTTCTTGTTTTGCGTCCTTCTTGACCCTGTTAAAACAAAAAAAAACGATGCAAGGTGAGTTTAAGATTAACCATCTCTAGCTGAACTTCTATGCGTGCGCACCGTCCACCACGGAAATTAGTATTTCAGACCAGTGACTAGCGGGGTGTCAACTTGTTGCACGAAAGGTGTCAGCCGCGAGAAGAAACGCCACACAATAAGGTTGATCACTGCGCCGGAAATCCATTCTGTTAAGACCCTGGTCGTATGTTGGAAATGAACGAAAGGGATAAGAAGCCAACCATCGCGGGTTCGTCGCGGATTTGTCGCGTTGTTAGTTTCCAAAGCTTTTGACAAACATTTGGACAAATTTTCCGATTTCACAAAATTGTAACTCGTATACTATGGATCCTCTTGCTGGAATGGATGACTCCTCTACTGACGATGATAATGCATCTCAAACTACCGAAGATGACCCCCAAGTTCCTGAACGTGATCCTCCTCCACCTCCTCAACCTATGCCTGCACCTCCGCCTCCACAACCGACAAGAGAGGGGCCTCATTACCGATTACAACATACTCTAACAGGGCACACAAAATCAATATCAGCTGTAAAATTTAGCCCTGATGGAACTCTACTGGCTTCTTGTGGTCTGTTCTCGTTTCATCGTATGTCCAGAAAAAGCACCACTTGTTGCTCAAAAGTTACTCGAAAAATCTTCCAGGTGCAGAAAACATCGTCAAGATATGGTCTCCATTCACAGGAGAACTCGTCAGGAATCTCACAGGCCATACAGATGGTCTCTCTGATGTTGCTTGGTCCCTGGATTCGGTCTATCTCGCGTCTGCATCCGACGACAAGTCAGTTCGCATTTGGGAGGTTGATACAGTATGTAGTCTTGTGTTTATCACCATGTCTCCGCTACCCTGCAATATATCCTAATTCTAATCTGAGTGAAGGGTGTGACGCAGAAAACATTGAAAGGGCATTCAAAATGGGTATTTTGTCTTAATTACAACCACAACTCATCCCTGCTCGTTTCTGGAGGGTGCGACGGTGATATCCGAATCTGGGACACAAGAAAGGGTGCGTCTCAAGTCTATCTATATAGCTTTCTGATGTTCTGACCCTGTTCTCAACCTTCCCCAGGAAAATGTCTCAAGACCCTACACGCTCACATCGACTACGTGACGGCAGTTCATTTCAATCGTGATTCCAGCTTGATTGTTTCGTGTTCTCTAGATGGACAAATGTACGTCAACATTTATCCATCTATTACCCCATATCAAACTATATATAACGTAGTTCTCTTCCGATTCAACTGAGGCTGACGACCATCTTCCGTTGACCTCGCATGAAACAGCCAAATCTGGAATACTGCCACTGGTCAGTGTCTCAAGACGATAGTCGAAGGACACGAAGCGATATGGTACGTCAGTTTGTTCGTATTGAGGGTTCTTCCTAGTGTTTACACACATGCACCCTCTCCTTTCTGCCCACATCTGCCTTCCTCTTGCTCCCACAGCCAACATGTTCAGTTCTCTCCCAACTCTAAATACATTCTTTCAACTGCACACGATTCCGCTATCCGTCTTTGGGACTACCAAACTACCCGCTGCCTCAAAACTTATGTTGGACACACTAACAAAAAGTACTGCATCTGTGCCTGCTTTAGCGTGACAGGTGGAAAATGGATCGTAGCTGGAAGTGAAGACCACAAAGTGTGGATATGGGACCTGCAGTCGAGAGAGGTCGTTCAGACATTGGAAGGACATACGGATGTTGTCGTCGCGGTTGCAGTATGTTCCCATTGTTTTGAAATCGGATTCAGCCTTTTAAACTACTTTCCCGCAGACACATCCCTCTCAGAACATGATAGCATCTGGTTCTATTGATTCTGATCTCAACATACGAATCTGGGTAGATGATCAAGCCGAAAGACGATAGATGCTCTTTCTCCCCGTTTTTTTGGCTTCGATCGTATGTCATTGACGGAATTGCTGCCTCAACCTTTTGCCTAAACGTAAATGTAAATCGCCGCGAAATCTGATTTTGGGCTTCCATGTTCGCACTGTAGTGCTGCCGTGTAATTTTTGCAACTTCCTGAGTGGAACTATCTATCTGTATATAGCTGTCGTCGATGTATATTTCCCTTGACTTTTCTTTTTCAATCTTCTCCGTCTTCTGGCATTCGACAATAACAAGTGACTATGATGAAAGATGTATGATATAAAGATACAAAGGATGCGTCCACAGCATGTAAGCAAATAAGAGAAAAAATTTGTACGTATCGTTCATTCTTATTCCTAGGGTGACTGACCCTGTTTATGGTATTATGTATCCTCTAGGTGTCCCCTTATTTCACCGGTTCGGCTTTTCGCAAATCTGGACGTAGAAAGTAAGACAAATCAGTAAATAATCAGATACAAAGAAACAATACAACACAGGTCGGGACGAAGCACTTACCATCAGCAAGTTTCTTATCCGCATCGGTCAACCCAGAGTCATGAGCTTCAAGGAAGGCATCAACCTCATCCATGACCGTATCATCGTTTTCGCTTGCATCCAATCCAGCGTCGTCTTCATCCTCATCGTCACCAACATCATCAATTGTAAACGCAGGTCGAGCCATGAGAGCTGCGTTGGCAGCTTGGAGTAGAGGCATAGGGTCGCCTTCCGCATCGGCATCCTGGCCCGGAGAATCTTTCTTGACAGCAGACGGAACAGGTTTGGTCGCAGCGGTAGAAGTTGATGTAGTGTCGACGCTGAGAGTAGATGTCGAAGAGGGCCGGAGAGATGTGGAACTCGTCGATTGCCTGAGACTCGATTTAGAAGTGGAGTGCCGCATGGAAGGCGTGAGGAGTGATTCACGGGCTTTGGGCTCTTCCAGTTTAGTGTAGCGACCAATCGAGGGTTTGTGGATGACCTGCGAGAGAAGATAGTCAGCAAATCAGTAGTAAAATTTCCGGTCAGCGGCACTGCGCACCTGGTGCTTGCCAATAGTCTTCCCAATCTCGTCCGTGAACATGTTGAATATTTTCTTGTTGCTGTCAGTAGCGATTTGAGACCAAATGTCACCCAGCAATCCATTGTTCGAGGACGGCAGTTCCAATTCTGCGACGGGATGCAGCCTAAATGACGCTGATAAATCCGTCTCGAAGAAGGATTCCAGGATTTCATCAGCAAGAACAACCATTCGGAAACTAGGTTGCACGTCAGCTTTGGAGGTGACAAAGTGGTAGCAAAAACATACGTCGCCAGGTTCAAATAAGGCTGATTTGAGGCTAAAGGCGTCGGAGGAACAGGTTCTCCGTCTGGTCCGACTTCCTTCTCTTCAGGCTCAGGTAACAAGGTATCCCCATACTCAAAAGCATTCGTCATGAATCGACTGACCGCACCCAGATAAGCATCTCCAATCTCAAACCGGAATATGAACTAGGTGGCAACAGAAGCGACCGTCACGAAAAACTCTCAGTCGCCTAATGGCATGCGGAAAACATACCAAGAAAGATTCAGACACGGTCAAAACTTCGTCTTTGGTGAGGAAACCATCTTTGTTCTTATCATGAAGGTTGAAGAACCATTCAATGTTGTCCATTAGATCGTTGAACATGACACCATCTAGACCGGACACCAGGTCCTGTAACATGGTTTAGAGTGGAAAAAATCGACAATGCGAAGATAGGGCTCTTACCTGGAATGAAAGAGCGCCCCTACAAGAAGTATCCCAAAAGAAGAACAATCTGTCAATAAATTCATGTTCTGCGATTTCACGATCAATGCGTTGCTGTCCGCATTTCTCAGCAAACTATCGCAACATCTTTTGCACCAGAATACACACCTGGAATCCGTTGCTAACAATCTTTTCATCTCTGGCCCACGTCGCAATTTCTGCCATGAAGTGATAAAACGTCCTCAACCCGATTCTCGTCTCTGGTTTCTCCTCGGTACCCTCACTTGTCGTCAACAACGACGGGGGAGGCAAGGTTGCTGGTGGAGGTGGAACCATGACCATGGCATGATATAACGCATCATAAACCAAACCCGCTTGATCCTTTGTGAACCTCCCTAAGCTTTTCAGGTTTCTAACAGCGGAACGCTTGGAGAAAGTTTCTATAGAATGGATGATTTCACCCCGGAAACGTTTCCGTTCAGAGTAAATGAGGTCGTCTGTGATGACGGAAAATTCACGGAACGAGACTAGAAGCAATTCTTGGAATCGGGTTATGGCGCGTGCACGAGGATCGGAAGAGTCGGGATGAGCAGAGCCACCAAGAGAGGCAAAGTAATCGCGCATTAAGCTTCGAGAACGAGATACATGTCAGCAAGGTGATGAAGGTAGCGAGGAGGGACAGTACTTGAGGAAACCTCCGTCATCTTGGATTTGCAATAGCTTTTCACCATTGATCTTCAGGATTGCTGAATGAGCATGTTCAGTAGAATCCCTGATGACAGACAAAGCAGTACTAACCAAGACTGGGGAAGCGGTTCAGTTACCGACGACGCGAGAGGTATAGACAACTCACCCTACTTGGAACAGAACCTTGGGTCCCATGCAGAAAAAGCAGTCCACTATCCGGAATGCGAAAACCATAGGCATACTATTGATGAATCTGGAAGAATGTCAAACCATCAGTGGGCTTGTGTAAGGCAATACATGGTGTTTCAACGGACAAACTCAAAAACCATGGTAGGGACGCAACAGATAGCTGGACGTCAACTCCCTGGAAATGGTCGTGGATCATTGGCAAGCAACGTTGTACTAGTGATTCAAAGACTCGCTGATCCAAAAGAGTGCCATGCATAGAAGGACTAAGGAATCGTTAGGCGGCGGTAATGGATACAGGAAAACACAAACGCATAATAGCCAGGCAAGAGTCGGTCGCATAAAACTTCAAGTAACCAAAACGCCTGCTCCTCCGACATGTAGCTGGAAGGTTCATCAACTTATTGCCAGCAAGCCTCATACATTTAGACCTACATTAAGATAGCTGCAGCCAAAATGTTCATTGCCTGTTCAAAGAGAAGACCGAATTAGCAACGGAAGCTAGTATGAGCAGATGCATACCTGACAATACCCCAATTCGGGATTCTTAAACGAGTACGCCTGTAGAACCCTCCTGAGTGCGTTGATGCCCTCTTCCGATTGATATCCAGCGTACTCAGGCAAACTACGATGAAGATCTTTTTCGATGTCTTCGGTACTTGTTGTCATTCGACCCTTGTTCTCGCCTAATATTTGCTGGTATACCCCAGGATTTGCGTAGCGCAGGAATAAAGATCCCGAAAGTGTCTCCCAAATCTCTCCTCGCAGCCGATTTGGTAAACCGACTTGGACAAGTCGGGTACATTGCGGATAACGAAGCAGAGTCAGGTTACGGCCGTGAGCTTGAGTAACAACAGTATCAGAAGAGCTAATTCATGAGCAATACGAGGAAAAGGTTCACTTTTGAGATACGCGGTCCATAACTTCAGCTTGGAAGCTTCTCGTAGTCTGCGAACCAAGCTCAGACGGCAAACACACAATGACAATCTGGCACTCACTTCCGAGGATCACCCGGAAACTTGAATCGCAGTCCTAGACCTCCATGATACGTGACGTCCTCCGTAGGAGCTGCATCGTCCTCTTGATCCTTCTCATCTGGCGGTGACGTTGATAAGATGAGCGTCTCAGAGTAGCATGTCTTCACAAAACCCTTGACTTGTTTCATCATTCCACGCTGTAATTCAATCTTCAACGCGTCACGCAAGAGTGCACAAAAGAGATCTGCGGTTGGTCTGAGTGAAGTCAATTGGACGATCTAACACCAATCTGTTAAGGATGGTATAGGGAGATATTTCGCTGAACGCACGATCTTTCCGCCATGCCATAGTGATAAACTAAGGGCATATATCCCCGCACGAGCATTGAGTCGTTCGACACGTCGAACTGTTGAGAGTGGTAGCGTGAATCGAACGGATTTGCGGTCGAGCGATGAAAAACAGAGATAAGGTGACATTAAGTACAGTTTTCCGGCCTAGTACCAAGTACAAGTATACGCATTTAAGTATGCAAATATGTAGTGGGCACTTCAGGAGACTCACGTAGGATTCTTCCTCTCCTTCGATTCCTAAACTCAAAACAGCACTGATATCCATCTTCTCGATCTCCTCTTCATCATGATCATCCTCGACATTGCTGCCAGACGGGACAGAAGGAAGGGAGAAGAAGTTTTGAGTAAGCTGCTCCTTAGTGGGCTCCTTGAAATTCCGGAGTGCGGTTGATATGGTCGACATCTTCGTTGATGTCTAGTAGCTTTATTGTAGGTGACCTTGGCCTGAGTTGTTCACAACGATGACGACCAAAGAAGGGACAGAGTGCACAGAAGTGTATGTAATGTGACAGTCACTGGCCAAGTGAGCATTACGGTGATGGCCCTTTCGACCCATACCACATCCACCGGTACGTTCCCTTCTCGTATCCTGTGCATTCAAAAATAATCTTCGCCCAGGATATCTCCTTCCCTCGATACACTCGGCGCCGCCGTTCTTCACGTTAGATATTTCGTTTCGGACTTGAGGTAAAATACTAAGACAGATCAAAAACAGGCAGCAACCAAATCCGACAACTCTCTCTATTGCGACTGAGCAATGGATCAGACTGATTCTTGGGTATGCACGTCATAGAAAGCTGTTCTTCCTACGAGTGGAAGATGCAGAAACCCCGGGCAACGACTGGGATGAAGTTCTACGAAATGAGCGTATAAATCGTGCGTTTCCTATTGCGTCCTCTGACACTCAGAATTTAGAAGACGTCATCTTGGTTATCAGGGAAGCTGTTGCCAACGTATTTGTCCTATATTCTCGATACCATGGTCAAAAAGAACCTAGCAGCTTACGAGCCACCCAAACAAACGAGAGCTGTCTTACTACACTGGCGATTACCTGAGGAATGGGCTGAAGCACTACATGAATGGGTGCGTCTGCAGGCTTTCTCGATCCCTGTTGCCGTGCTAATTGGTACAACTCAGGCAACTTCGACTGGTCAGCTCAATTCCATCTTGACTTTCTATGACATTACAGATCCTCCACTCGAGTCCTCTCTCACCGGCATACCAATTCCACTTCTGCGCAAAGCTATAGCGATACTAGCAAAGACCAATCGCGCACAAATTATCACTATTGCCGATGGTGAGGGTGTTAGGTTCTTCACAGGAAATAAGTGAAGTACTATAAGAAAGGACCAAGGCTGTATCATATGTAAAGTAATTTTCTATTGCTAATGGATTGTTGAGTGTTCAGAAACCAAAAATCATCTCACCCTTAACAAGCACCGCAGAAAATCCTATATTGAACGATAACAAGAAGATACAACAAAACAATCATAGGTACAGTATACATTATTCTCGAACAAATGTAGAATGGGTATACTCAGGTCCAAGATCATCAATTAATGATACATCCGACCTTCAAAATGTCCCAGTTAGGTCAACTTCCAACGGGCGGGCGCCAGACCAAGAAATCATCTATCCAATACACCACTTGACGGGTAACACTAAGAGTGCTTTCGTGTCACCCTTTCGAACACCCTATCCATAGGATCAAACATCAACCTAAAATATAGATGTTCGTCAGAGGTCCATTTCGTACTCTCCGGGAGAACAACACCTACCTAGAAGGCGGCTTCATAACCTCATACCTCACATAGTCATCAAAAACAGTCGGCAGAAGGAACCGTCCGGGCTTTCAGAAAAGCTGCAAATTAGAATGGGGAAGAGTCTGGTGTTCTATACGCTAGAATACGAATGATCAACTTGACGCATATGTAAAGGCCAAAACAATGCTTACGCTGCGTGCCAAACAGTAATAACATTGCAGATCTGGCCCTCTCATCCTCAGATAGGTCTGGGTCCCTGACCTTGTTGCCAAGAATGCGGAACTCTGAACGTGTAAGACCGTCATTTTCAGGTACCTCAATCGGATCCTGGCCCAGCGTTCCATCACCTTCCCCATCGTCCACAAGATTAGCTGTTCTGTTAACACTAGAGCTTGCGGAAAGGGAAGTAGTGAAGGCTTGCATCATGTTGATGTCTGATGATCCGTGAGGCTCGCTGGTTGCCGTATCACTGTTGCTGAGGCCATGCACAGAGGAAAAAAGACCCCCAGAAGCTTGTGCGGGGGTCGGGACACGATCATCTTCCAAACTACTGCCCGATCCCTCCTTCATGTGAACATCAGTGAGCGTGGGTAGGAAGAAAAATTTCTTGATAATTTCGAGGCATTTATCTCGAAGATTGACAATGGAGGGGTTTTGGTAGCAGGAGTATTGCCTTTCTATCGCATGCTCTAGTTTGGACGCAGCGTTGATGATCATGGCGAAGACTGAGACCGACTGACGTTGATCCCGACGTGTTGGTCGCTGAAAGTTCGGACTATCAGTGTAGCAGCCATGCACAAAAACGAGTTTGGAACCCTTGCTGGTACTTTGAAAAGCGAAGTCTTCGGGCAGGTACTCGTCCCAGATGACCGGCTCTGAACTGCACGCATTCGTTGAAGTGTCTGCAGGGATAACGTAGGGGTGTCTTCTGACAAGGATCGGGCGCCTTTCGGCACAAACGAGCTCAGGATGGAGGACGAGGACTTGCCATTGAGGACAAACAAGTGCACGGATAGAGAGGTCTAAAGGCCGGTCAAGTAATTTGCCCTGCTCGCGGACTTGGCTTTGCCATAAGCAGTTATTGACGTCTAGCCATTGCAAAATATCGTTCAAATCAGACTCAATAGGGATAAATGCGATCGCGGCATAGAGATCCAGCCAAACGTGCTGGTTTGATTCCACTAGGTGATAACATGTTATAGTGAGCAGTCACTGAAGAGAGTAGACGCTTACACAAAACACCATTAGACACACAATCAAGATCAAATTGTTCACCTTTTCCAAGGATGCATTGCTGATTGAGAAGGTTTTCCTAGAGTTCCTACTTGAATATACAACAGTTGGTGAGAGTGACATAAAGACTCACGACTTCATTCTTCCGAGCTTCCGCCTCAGAGCCTGGAGTAGCGTCTCGGATTGTATTTAGAATATGAGCAACCTGTAGGTCAACAGAAAAAGCGCCCGTTAGGAAAGACCGTTGGTCGAGTTTGAGAAGTTTGTTCCTGAGGGTCTTGTCCTCCTTTGAGACATCAATGGAAGCGACGCTACTCTTTTGCGAAGAGGCTGCCACTGATGTGGGTTCACGTCCAAGGAGGAGAGGATTTGGAGGCAGGTTTTCGGCTGGAGGGAGTATGACCACCTGTTGAGCTCCGCCTTCGAGGGGTACGACCTTCGACATGAGAGATAAGACGCTGCGGTTAAGAATTTTAAAGAAAGAGGAGAAGAGTTCGTCAGGATTGCTTGACCCCTGTTTGATCGGCTTGTTTCGGCTTTTTCAGTGGGTCGCAATAAGACCTGCCGTGTGCTACAATGGCTCGGCTCTAGCCGGCTCATATTGGCTCGAGCCAAAGCCGTTAAGAGCCGAGCTACAGTTCCATGGCTCGGCTCTCAACGGCTTTGAGAAGGAGTTGAGGTAAATATTAAAAACAGGCAGCAACCAAATCCGACGAATCTCTCTATTGCGACTGAGCAATGATCAGACTAATCCTTGGTTATGTATGTCGTAGAAAGCTGTTCTACAAGTGGAAGATGCAGAAACCCCGGGCAACGACTGGGATGAAGTTCTACGAAATGACCGTATAAATCGTGGGTTCTCTATTGTGTGCTTTTCTGACGCTAAGAATTTGGAAGACATCATCTTGGCTATAAGGGAAGCTATTGCCAACGTATTTATCCTATATTCTCAATACCATGGTCAAAAAGAACCTAGCAGCTTACGAGCCACCCAAGCAAACGAGAGGGCGATTACTTGAAGAATGGGCTGAAGCACTACATAAATGGGTGCGTCTGTAGGCTTTTTCGATCCCTGTTGTCGTGCTAATTAGTACAACTCAGGCAACTTCAACCGGTCAGCTCAATTCCATCTTGACTTTCTATGACATTACAAATCCTCCACTCGAGTCCTTTCTCACTGGCATACCAATTCCACTTCTGCGCAAAGCTATAGCGATACTAGCAAAGACCAATCGCGCACAAATGATCACTATCGTCGATGATGAAGGTCCCTAGGTTCTTTCCAGGAAATAAGTGAATTACTATAAGAAAGGACCAAGACTGTATCATATGTAAAGTAATTTTCCAATGCTCATGGATTGTTGAGTGTTCAGAAACCAAAAATCATCTCACCCGCAACAAACACCGCAGAAAATCCTATATTGAACGATAACAAGAAGATACAACAAAAAGATCGTAGGTACAGTAGATTATACATTGAGATATACATTATTATCGAACAAATGTGGAATGTATACTCAGGTCCAAGATCATCAAATAATGATACATCCGACCTTCAAAAATGTCCCAGTCAAACCAGTTAACAAGGTCAACTTCCAACGGGCGGGCGCCAGACCAAGAAATCATCTATCCAATACACCACGGCAAAGAGGCCTTGACGAGTAACACCAAAAGCGCTTTCGTGTCACCCCTTCAATCAAACACCCCATCCATAGGATCAAACATCAACCTAAAATATAGATGCCCGTTAGAGATCCATTTCGTACTCTCCGGAAGAATATCACATACCTAGAAGGTGGCTTCGTAACTTCATACCTCACATGGGGACCTTCCTCTCTATCCTCTTTGATAATCACAATTCTCTTGAACTTTCTTCTCTTGGCATACAGCGACCGATGATCCAGTTGCTCCAACCTTGGACAAACAGCCACGAGCTTCATGATGGCGTTATGCATCTTGGTCATGTCATCGTCCACTGCCATCCAGATTGCCGGTCCACGAAATACTTGAAGTGCTGGCAGGGATGACAAGAACCCAATCCACACGTTCTACATCACGAGAGAAGGTATTTGAGTTCCTTTATGCACGAATGACAACCGACACATTAGACTACTCACCAACTCAAACTTAGGACAAGCTGAAATCGCCAACCACTTCAACGTTCTTCCACATGTTTCCGTAATCGTCCCCAAATCGCTCTCCTGGAAGACAGCCGAAACCTCGAGCTTCTTCAAGTATCTGAACGAAGGTCCGGACAAGAACCCTAAATTGTACGCATCCAAAATTCCATAAACCGATTCCAACACCGGTGGTTTCTGGGACTGCGCTACAGAGTCCAACATATTGCTGTCTGTGCGGAGACTCTTTAATTGAGGCAACCCAACCTCGGGAAGGACAATCCCGATGGAAGGAAAACACGAAATTTCTTTGAGGGTAGGATGGTTCTCAAGGAAAGTGTTCCATTTCTGGTTGATAGAGGATGAAGTACCTGACTGCAGGAAAAGTTTGAGTTTTTCGAGTTTGGGGAAGGTGCAGACAGAGATCGCTGAAGCTTCGATTGGGATTTCTAGACCCTGAGGACATGATGTGAGAAGGAACGCTACTAGATGACGACCAGGAACGGAAATACCTTAAGTTGGGGAGATAGCCTTAAAAGCGCCTTTAGAGGTTCAGCAGTCGAAGGAGTCGTCCATACATCCCCAAATAGTGCCAGGTACTGTAAGTTACGGATCTCGCATACCATCTGAAAAGGGAGCAAGTGGTCAATAATCCAATCACGCCACAAAGAAAAAAAGAGATAACGACGCACGGGAGATAAAGGTTTAGACATGAACGTCCCATACGTCTTGAAATTTCCTGAAAGTGACAGCCTTTCCAACCACGGCAACTTGCTCAACGCATGCAAAATCATCGCTTCTTGAAGAACCGTCATCGATGAATTCAAGCACGAACAGCTCTCATAACAATCCCATGTAAACGTCGTCAACCTCTTCATATGTCCCAGAGCCGTACAGATATTGACCACTCTTCGATCCTCCCCTCCGTTATGTAGTTGCAAGATCTGCCCTTGAGTCATCTTCGCCAATGAAGGCACCAACGTCGTCGGAAACCTATCGGTAGCAGTTTGATCATCTTTTTGACAGATGTACACTTCTCGAATATTGCGAGCTAAATCCGCGCGACGGGCCAGATGTGCCCACATTTCGGATCGGCGATGGCGTACGCGCAGGACACGATATTCAGCATGTTTAGGCAGCACGAGGTCGGCACACATATGAGAACACATCGCGAACGCCATGAGGTCGGCATGTGTGTCGAGTTCTGAGAGGATCTCGTCCAAGATTTCGAGGGGAAGACCGAGCAGTCTGTTTTTCAAGTCCCAAGTCTCCCATGAAGCCGACAACGACATGTTGAGCAAAGACTGGGTCCCAGGAACGGGGATACTTCTCGAGGTCGAGTATAAAGCAAGAAAGAGAGCGTGTAAGTAGTCTTTGGAGGATATAAAGGTCATTGAGTGCTCACCACAGTCGTTACTACCACGCAGCAGTCTGCGAGAAAGAGGAAGAAGGGGATGAGAAGCTCTTGTACTGAATCCGTCCAAACGACAGCGTTGACATCAGATTTACCAGGAAGAACATACACGTGATCCACCGAAGTAATTCATGTCGGGTTCGAGTCGGACTATATTCCGATATGACTTCTCCATCTGGTAACCTCAACAATCCAGGATGGTAAGTAACTTGTGTGTGCGTGATTGTCTCCATTCTTCGGAGTCACCACATAAATGCATAACGGCTCAACTGTACGTTGGTGAGAAGAGTTCAAAAGCTACCTGGACGAAAGCTGCTGTTTGGAAGAGAGTTGCTGTAACAGTCGCGTCAAGAAAGCTAAGACACAGTAGGTCAAGGAACTGTTAACGAAGACATGTGGATATAAGGCGAAGAAGAGCAAATATTCGGGACCAATACATATGTACAAAGACGGTGGACATCATGCATTACATTTTGGGCCCAAGGCCTCACGGCCTCTTAAGGTGAATTAGTATTAATGTTGGTTACCAAAACATCTAAAGCCGCAAGTTGCCCCCAGGTAGTGAAATCTTGTGGCGGTCCTGTCCAGCTCGACGAGTAGGTATTGCCATTCGCAGCCAGATCTAGCAACGCATTGTACTTTGCACGATATACATATTAGTTTGAGAGCTGATGGGAAAACAAGACTGAGGAGAATTATATTAACCTGGACATCACCATAACTATGGATCAAGATCTGCAACGCGTTGTTATCAGCGCTTCGTACAGAGACTTCATCTAGTCCTCGAATGAATACAGCTTGAAAAGCCGGTCAGCCCGATCTTACGCACGACGAGTGCATATTGTAGATCCTTACCTTTGAATCCTACGCCATCGTTATTGGAATCCGGACTGGCTCCTTCAGTGATGATACCGTCACTTCCTTGCCATGGTGCCGACTTCATGGAGGCTGCCGCGATGTTTACCATCCTGTGAAACCATCTCAATCAATATGCAATCTAGATATCAGGAAAAATCGCCTACAAGGACCTCCAACTATCATCTCTGGTAACATCTTTGAGAACACTCAAACCTTCCAGGAACTTCCCATTGTTGTATGTGAAAAGCCAGCTAGCAGGGGACCTAGAACAATCATGCCCATTCACGGTGTCCAAAACCAAATTGTTCGTGTTGATGTTGTGATTCTTCATCCATTGAGCACTCAGTACCGCGGCATCGGTGTACTTGGAATCGCCAGTTATTTCCGCAAGGAACGCTGAAAGGCTACGTGCGTACGAGAATCGGGTGAACAAGTTGTCGACGGTCAACACTTTGATGATGTACTCACGTTAGGTAGAGCCTGTCATAAATTGTTATTTCTCATAAGTTTATACCCGTGTGTCTTCGTAAAAGCATCTCTTACCCCGTAGTTATGGAATTGATACTCTGGTCATCCGAGGTCGGCCTCTGGAAACGAAAAAAGCCTTATGTAGTCCGGGAAAAAGATAAAGCAAGAACGAACATACCCAAAATACACCACCAGCCATGGTAACTAGCAAAGTTCGTAAACACAAGCCAAAGATATCATTGATGAAGCGATACTTACTCCCATCGCATGTCCCCGCCAAAGTAAAAGACTTCTGTGGGTGAGAACCGGAAGCTGCATCTTGAGCAGTAACGACACTATGGTAAAGATTAGAACTTGCGAGTCAACGGGCTGATGTGTATCTGACTTACAATCCAGAAACATGGTTCCAAGTGTCGATTGCATGGGAGAGCAGGTTATTATCCTTTAATTTGGATAAGCCAATAGCTAGATGCGAATGACAGGAGACATACACCATACGCTCTGAAGGCATATAGAGCGCTTGTTGCCCACCACCTGAGTAGAAAGTGTGAGATTTGACTGAACAGAGAAGCAAAAAAACAACAACGCACAGTGCATCATCGTTAAACTACGTCATCCAGGAGAGGAGGTCAATAATAACTTTAGCTAGATGGAAAAGCCGCAATAATACCCTGTACGAAAAGAAAAGTCAGTGAATTCTATCTCCAACGTAAAAGGCACAGAACTGACTGGAATTTATCATAATGGGCATGGAGCCCGAAAGCGGTATTGAGGTTGTTGGTCACTGTGCCCTGGTAAACATTGGAGGCCGCCAGGTGATCAAAATTGGCCATCGCCGAGTACACATTTCCAGACTGCCAGTATCCAATCCCTGCACCAAGGAAACGCTTCAGTAATCCGGACTGTGGCCGTAGTTACGCGTAGAGTACGTACCATTAAATTCTCCAGTCCCGCTATCCAACTGAGGCAATATCGCATCAATTGCACTTCGAGCTATGGTGATGCGCTCATCGCGGCCACGGCTGTTCGAGAATTTCTGGAGCACATACGTGTGAGTATGCAGGGAATAGGTTTAAAAAAGAATAATTAAGCACCCTCCAGGATAATGGTACACCTAAATCTTGGGCAAACGAGAAGCTGATTAGGGAGCAGATTGCTAGCAAGTATGGTGGACTGAGGATCATGGTAGAGAGTAGAGAACCGAGAAACGGCATCTCGCTGGCACTTAAAGGACGCGGGCTGCGTCCAGTTGTCAGGAGGCGGTCTGTGATGCATATCAATACCAAAAGGCATATGGTTGGGGGCTTCCTCACTGTATGGAAGACAATGCCTCGACATCAGCTGGGACCTCGTCTTCCCATAAAGACTCCAACTCTTTGCATTGAGAAGAACATGTGAGTGATACTCCAAGAAACGTCGAAGTCCGTAATGATGTTGAGTCCACTTTGCTTGTCTACAGTAACACGTCACACTGCCACTCACGTGAGCGTACCCTTACTGTGACACTGACAATTTCGAGTCTTGATTCCCGAAATCCTGCTGCTTTCACTGTAACCCATAATAGGTTCTTTCAAATACTCCCCCTACGTTAGAGTCATTGAATATGTTTAGACCAAAATTTCTGTCAAGATTTATTCTCATCCAAATGCTATTCTACTTACCTGCTCACACTCTTTAGTATGGTCACCCTATTCAGTCATACTCTGATCTCACTGTCGCAAACTACCGAGGTCGTGGTATGTAGTATTATGTCTGAGGGACCCCAAACTAACCGGTAGGCAACAATATTCAGTATTTTCAACCACCCAAGCTTGTGATTCTTTTACTCATGGTTTGCCGCGAGATTTCTTTTACTACACTCGCTAGGCTTCTTTCTTAGACGTATACCGGTCTCAAAGAATCATAAGGGACGGAAGTGAGAGCAGGAACTCAATGAATCTGTAGGAGAGTAGCGGGCTTGTGATATTCCGACCTTTCGACACACTGAACGGAATATTTACATGCGCGAACGATGCATACCTCAGCCTGCTATCGGAGTCCTTATTGTACGTATTGTTCATTGCCTTCTTGACCAATGCTCTTGCATGCTCTCTCACATGAAGTCAGGGCTTTTCTCCCCGCCCTTCCACCTGTTCGAGCCATATGGTCTTTGACTGTCGAGGTCTTCTCGTCAATCTTTACAGTGCCACCATCACCTTTCGGGTCAGTCTTCCAACGCTTCTGATGTTCGACAGCATGGTTATACTGATGCCGCCTCCCTGATTATGAGTGCAGCAATGCTATCAACACTCGGCACTCGCGTCTGTAGACTGTTCCCGAGTGTTGATCTTTCGACAAGACCATGATGATCCATCTGTGATCATCTATAGGAAATAATGCAAATTCAACTTCTGATTTCTTTCATGATCTTCTGAATCCCACCCTAGAAGTTTTCTCCACTGGGATTACATCCTGTCTTCGTTAATCGGCGGCCTACTCATGCCGATGGAGCTTTCAACCTTCTGCTTCACTCATCAACTCTCTCCCAGCATTCATTGAATAGCAGTATGTACGCATTGTGGCCGCCCAGCTCCTAAAGAAGAAGCTATTCAGACTTGGGCTAATCGATGACGAAGTGCTGGTATAAAATCTCAAAAATTCACTTGCAACTGATCTCCGTAAATGAAAGTAACATAAATGTCTCAATGCAACCGTTCTCACTGTTATACAGCCCTAAGTTCTCTGAACCCACGACTGTTGCACTTCCTATTCACTTGCTAACATGAGTATACATAGCATTAAAGTTTGCGATCTCCTAAGTTGGATATCGAGACATCGTGCATCAAGACGAATCCGTCACTTCAAAAGATCTGTATACCATGTAAGTACATCGTTCGTTCTATGTAGGCCATTCCTTGACGCGCGAGAGACGGCGACCCAGATTAACGTACCGTGGCGCTTGCTGGTCTCTCGTGCTATCCATTTGAAGTACGGGTGTGTTCAATGTTTGGTAAACGTTCGGTCATTCTAACGCCACCAGATACTACTTCGTTCAAGTTTCGTTCCACTTTCTATTCTTCCATTTGCTCAAATCAGATCTTGTGGATGAGGCGCGGCTCCAAGTTTCTCAGTGGACCACGTCCAAATACAAATAGTCGGGTCCTGCCCCCTCGTGAACGGTTGTATGGTCAAACGTTCGGTCGTCGTGGAATCAGTTATTTTTGATTCGCATACTAAAGAATCGGGGAAATCATGCGTACTACTTAGTATAGTTCCCCTTATAGTCAAGTTCTGGTCACACTTGTACTAGACGTTGCTGATAGTAGCTCGTACATCTACTCTATTGTCAATTATCCTCTTCTACCCACTCCACTCGTACATGGTTGGGTTTTCGCGTCGGGTCCGCACCGAAGATGTCACTTCACAGGCAATTGCACGGAATCCCACTTATTTAATTGCACATGAACCAAGTTGATAACCTATACTTCAAGTTAAATTCTCATAAGCCGCCTCGAGCCTCGAGACAGTACTTGCTTGAGTTAGAAGAACCCCAATCAAAGCTTAAAGAAGGAAAACCGGTAAAATGCCGGCAATATGCATTTTACGGTCTATGAAAGTTCCTCGTATGACTCTCCTCCCGAAGAGTATCATTATTTCTCCGAAGTTCTCATACTGAGTAACGCGTAAGTGCAACCAGTTGGCGAATCTTCGGTACGTCCTTGTACGACGTTCGGCGCCCTGATAGTCGTGGTCTGTAACGCTTTAACGGCCCCCGACGAAATGCCAGTGGCAAGTATGTGTTCATTTGTCACCGAGCTCAGATGGCAACAAATAATTACTCTCACACCATGGTGGCGGTAGGATAGTGGAGAACACAGGGGGCGAGACCCCAAGACGCAGCGCCTCTTGATACGAGTGCTATCAGATCGGTCTCATTATTAGTAAGTACTGTAAGTTTGTGTCTTTACCGGTTTAAACCAAGATATTGAGTGAGGACTCTATGGGCAGTCTCAGTACTCTCACCAGTATGAGCCAAGTCAGGCCAAGTAAGTACGGTCGCTTTATCAAGAGACTAAGGACTTGGTAGGAAGTAAGTTGTGATCTAGAAAGTTATTGATTAATCCGATTTCATTCCCAGAGATCAGCGCGCTGATTTGACATCAATTTTATTTCTGGCTCGTTTAATTTAAGGTGCTTTGCTGTAGGCTTGAGAATTTTCTTGAACTTGCAACAGGCTAACCACAACGAAAATTTCAAATCTTTGGAGAGAGCCTGAATGCCACCGAAAAGCTAAAACATATTGTAAATTGACTGAATGTTTCGTTGAAGCTTTGCTTGGGAGTACTTGTTCCGTTACTTAGAGCCACCTTTCACTACTTATGCCTAATCGTACACGTGCTTACTTATTGATTCAGTCAGATCACGGAAAGTATAGATCCCTGTAGCTACTAGATGGGTCGTCGAGCTCGAACATATACTTATTCACAATAGGGGTTTACGGAATATAGTAAGTAAAGCTTTTTCGGTATCTATACATATCTTACTGGAGGTACTATAACGAGAAGCCTTGAGATCTTGAGAACCACTTCCTAATCAGGCATGCGCCTAAGCCTCCACCAATCCATTCATGATTGAATAGGCAATGGTGGTGGCGCCTCTTGGCTAGAGGCAATTTCCCAGCACAACACCTAAGCGATTGATTTCCTCGAGGGCGTCAAGCAACCGAATCGTCACCTGTCGTCACAAGTTCGAGCCTGAGAGGATGACAAGGATAGGCGATGGAGGGGCGATGATCCTGATACACTGGCGGCGAAAAATGATGACCCCCCCCTCTAATTCAAAACTCAATTATTTGAATTAGAGGGGGGGGTCATCATTTTTCGCCGCCAGTGTACATGTCCTTGCCAACGAGGTTTCTCACTGTATCACGACATATTGCAAACTTGCAAAAAAAACGTCTTGACAGGGTGGAGCCCTTAGAATGCAAATTTATAAAAAGACAAATTGTATGACCCTATCAAGATAAAATTACACAGCACCACCAAGGTATCTACAATTTTAGATACTCATGGACGGTCTACTTGCCCATTAGGACGCTCGGCTTCAAGAATGACATTCTGTGTGTACGACGTATATGCATAAATATACTTACCGTATGCCAACAAAATTGAGAGCATATAGGCAATACTTATGCGAGAACACGGCCGCGAGGTTGAAACGTGAAACGAAACTTGAACTTTTTAGGTAGTGACTTCCTATGGATTCGGAGACCCGGCTCGACCATAGCTCAAACATGTTCAGGTTTTTGGAACTGAAAGGGCGTTCGCACATGAGGAGTCACCAATGCCACAGAATGATGGCCAAGACGAAACGGAGCTTCAATTTGTATATAAAATTATCGCCTGTATGTAGGTAGATAGGGAAGATGAATTGACTTTCGACGAGATCCGGTGTACATTTTCTACGGAAATAATGCGCGGTAGTTTTTCCAGCTTGACAGCCTCCAAGCCTATCCAGTTGAACTGGCTGCGGATCGTGTAGAAGTACTAGAAGGGAAGGACAAGACATTTGCGGGAAAGATACCAGCGTCCGTAGTAGATACCTGGCCGCGTCCGGAACCGAGACGCAGCTAACTATAGCACAGAAGAGAAGATATGAGGTTGAGAATTCGTCCGTCTTCTGCTCAGTTAAGTTCCTGAAAAAGGGAACAACGGTCCTTGTTCACCGAAATATCCTAAAATACTCGCCTGCATCATCCTGGTCAGCTTACTCTACAGTTATATTTAGCTTGCAATCCCCACGGATTCAGCCGTGGTTCTGTGCTCGGCCACAAGAAATGTCCTGAGATATTCCCAAGGGTTGTCGACCGTCTTCTGGGTGCTTGAAAATATCCCGGTCGAGTCGTAGATAACTTGAATAGGTCAGCTACGGCACAGTAGGTCATGCGGGATCCCTAACACCACGACTTCTGCTTCATGGGGTCTGTCAACTGGGTTGAGATTTAAAAACGGGTATGCGCGGAAGTGCTTGGGTCACTTGTGGGTAAGAATGATAAAATTCATGGGAACTGCAGCCAGTGTGTGCCAGAAGACTGAATTCAGTGGCGTTCGATAGTGTACTGTATACGTAGTTCGAAACATTATATGACAGCCTGAGCGTAGTGATACCATCGTATCTAGACTTAGAGCGGTATCTGGTCATGAGCGCATCTAGATTCTAGACTGATGATTAAATGCGAAAGGCGCTCGGTCCTTCGGTGATAACTTGTTGATGTCTCCCCATGTTCCGATTTAGTTCGAGCCCGGTCGAATAGGAATGATAGGCGACGAGTCGTGGATTCTCACAGTGCCAAGGAAGAAGGTCCAAGGTCACGATTTCCTCTTGGACAATTCTCTGTGGTTCTATACACATTGTAGAATGGGTCTAGACAGCTAGAAGGGCCACACATTCACCGCAAGAAACTGGAAGAGCATGCCACAGAGTCGACAGGCTGTGAACGTCGCCACTCAAAAATGAAAGGTACCAGGAGGAATGTGACCCCAACGTATCGGTCAGGTACAAACTTGAAACCTAAAGCTCCTATTACAGACCCATTTTTTCTCTTCAACGTAACGGCAGGATTTCCGTTCAAGCGAAGGGCGGAAAGACGGAAGGAGACGACGGGAACAAGGAGATATACGGGTTTGTAACACCGTAAAATCAAAGTTTCGGTGCTTGTCATCATGAGAAAGGACAAGTACACCGTTGCAAACGCAGCCGCCCGTAAAAATCGCAAAATAGAACGGCACAAGTTTCTTACGACGTTCGGCATAGACCTACATTCGGTGCCCATCATTGACATCAACGAGGCGGAACAAAGGACTGAATTTCAGGTTACTTGAGGTCACTTGTACGATCGATATTCCCGTACCGAAACTGTGTATTTAATGTTGAGCCAGTGTTCACTACAGGGTGGCTGCTTCTTCAGTTTATACCTGATATAGATGGAGGAAGAACGCGTAAATAAACGACATGTGATGTCGGTCTGGCATGACATGGCTTAGCTAACTCGAAGAAGAATGCGTTTAGGGCAGTGGATTTCTGAGATTGGGAAAACATAAACATAGCGAGGTACGCCTACCGGTACCGGGAGGTCGTTCTTGCGAGTACAAGTATGTGTTGATGGATCACAGACACGCAATATAAAGGGGTATATCACTAGTGAACCAGTGAGATCGTTACCTATGATGCTATACAGTGAACATGGGAACTCCGGTGCGTAGTACTGTCTCTCTATTGTGGAGAAGACAGCGCGAGAACTATGGAAAAATCGTTCCCCGCAGAAGAACCTCAGGAAGCCAGGAGTATCAAAATTGAAGGCAGGGTCCAGTGCACAAAGCGGCGCAATGTTAGATCATCGAGGGAGATTCGGGGAAACATTCCGGGAGACACTACCAATGATCGTTGCTGCTGCAAACAGGGGAAATAAGTCAACTGTCAGACGCCCGCGATGGACTGAAAATAACTGTTATGAGCGTGTAAATGAGATCAGAGGGCAGTGAATATTGTGTTGAGATAGAACCACAACACCGGAGCGACAGGAATGTGAACGACGCCATATATCAGCCTGAGTACGTAGTATAAGGTAGTATTGCAAGTCACCTGTGTCTTCCCGTTATTATCACACTGTAGGTAGTGACGCTCCGTTTAACCATAAACAATCGTAATCCGAAGGTTCGGTCCTCTTGGAATCTGTCAGAAGAGAAGGACCACAGGAGGTGGGAGTATCAGTATGTATTTTTAGAGAAACAACTCGATCTACGAAGTTTGGTAGCGAACAGCTGGTATGCGTTTACTTTTGGAATATTTCTTGATGTGTTTTTCACAGATAGAGCACTTCAAGTCCGAGGCGTTGATGACTCCAGTGGTCCGCGAGATGTCGGCGTACGCGAGATTGATAACAGACCCAAAGATTGGAACCCATACTTTTGTGAGAATTAGAGATGAAAGTTATGGTCAGGAGTCGATTGCATCGGAGCTAGCTAGTGCTAAAAAAAAAAGCCAATTGTGCAGCTGAGCATACAGGTAATTTGCCTTGAAGAGGGGACAAAGTTCAGTACTGCAGTTTACGATGGCAATGGAGGTGGTTGAGCTAAAGGCTCAACGAAAGAAATCCACAGGTCTAGCCCGCGCTTACATAATCGAACAGCATCTACGGTCTTTCGACAGCAACACGACGACCTCAACGCCGTTCTCAGTTTTCTCAACGCCAGGCCACAGGTAGTATATCTCTCCCAATGCCTATTAAGCATCTAGAAAGTATGTCATTCTAAATTCTACGGTGGAAGTGGGGGTCATTTACAAATTTCAGACTACTTGGTTGAACGGAAACATTTGCAAAGTCTCAATCTCTCTGTCCTCTCCGACTCTCGCCTTGGGATTGATGCCTCCTACTACCTCCAGAACTTGCTAGATAATCCTCCGTCTCGAGAACCTCTTCTCGCGGCGACTGGCGGGCTGCCTCTGGCGCTCACGCAACGTATTGAGTCTGACCTCCGTATCCTTGAAAAACTTCGCATCAAACCAGTGTTTGTGTTCTCTGGTCTCGTCCCTAACAAGAAGTGGAAGCCTCATCACTCGCTTGAGTACAACGAGGCTTCTCGAGATAGGCGTGAAGCATGGGAGAAGTATGAGACAGAACAGGAAGATGCAGCCACCAAACTCTTCGCTGGAAGAAGTTGTTTCACGCAATGGGATCTGTGGAGGATGATTTTGAGGATCTTCAGGCATAGGAATGTCGAGTTCATCATCGCACCCTACGTCGCTTGGCCACAAGTATGTTTTTCGCTGGTTACGAGTCGTTCTGGTGCTGATCTCTTTCTAGTTGATTTACCTCCAACGTCACCCAAAGGCTTACATTCACGCCATCTACGGTCCTACAGATGCCCTTCTCTATCCAGGCGTGGACAAACTCATCACTTCCGTCGACCTTCTAGCTACCACACCCACGTTCACGTTCACATCCAAAAGAAACTTCCTTAGTGAATTAGGTGTCAACGAAGACCAGTTCCTCGACGTAGGAATTCTGGTCGGATTCGAACACTCACCTCCTTTCCCGCCAATCTCACACGACCAGGCCCTGAAGCAGACGGTTGATATGATAAAGTACTACAAGTCCGGACATCTTGCCGTCTCAGCTTTCGCCGAACATCCCGCGGTGAAGACGATTCAATATCCAGAACACTATGCTCGTACACGCTCCATGATCAAGTACTCCTTGATTCTCTCATCCGAAGGAGTGGTGGTGCCTCTTCCTCTCGCTATTGCAGCACTTCCCAACCACCCTAATCACCATCCCAATCATCACCCCACGGCTAACGACATTCCCAGTGATCTCCACGAAATCTTCACTCATAGGCTTCCCGACGAAATCTACTTTTATCTCTCGCGTGGCCTCATAGGCCCCCAAGCTTTGGTATGGTTGACTTCCGGGCAGATCGTGGAGAGTCCTCCGTTGGACAACGGAGAAACTACTGAATACAAACGTTTCGTAAAAGAAGTGATCACAGATGGGCAGACCGGGCCGAGGGCTACCGCTCTTGCGTTGATCAGTAGTGTTCTGCATAGCTGGTGGGCAACTCGCAAGGTCCACGGGCTCTTCTGGTTCGAGCAGCCTTCTCAACATGCCCAAAAAGCGGTACAGCATAACTCCCCTCAAACGGCTCAATTGGCCGAGAGGGTAGCGGGCTGGAACGTCACTTATAGTTTTGTGGAGGAAGAGCTGAGGAGGCAAAATGTAAGCTGTTTACCTCAGAATTCTTTTTCCCCGCGGAGTGGACACTTTCCTTCTCCAGTAATTTCTCTCCCGTTGAATAAGGTTTCACTGACGCGCGATTTTTTCTCCTAGTCCTCCACTATCGACTTTGCACTATGTTTGGGAGCGACAGCGAGCGATAAGCTCGCTATGCGTACCAAGGGCAAGAGTAACCCTCAACAACCACTCGAGAAAAAAGACGAAGTTGTGGCGAACGTGATATGGCGCTTCCTCGAGCTTCGAGGGTACGTTCCTTTACACACTAGATGTCAATTCGCTCCACCTCTAACTCCGGCCGCATCTTTCAGGTTCCTATTAAACACACACATTCATTCGCCTCTCGCGCGCGCCATGCACACTGCGTTGAAAACTGCTCGCCTCAATGACAAGTTCCAGGATCCATTATATCTATTTTTGGAATTGGTCAGAGCAGGAGTGATGCATGGGCATCTGTGGTCCAGCCGCGCTTTTAGCGGAGGTCCCAGTTTTGGTACTGGTGAGCTGTCCAAGAACCGAACAATAGTTTGAGACGTTCCAAGCCTGTCTGACTGGAGAATTTCAAATTTCTCCCCCTCTTTTTTTACCCAGACGACGAGAAATCCTGCATGTTGCTCGTTATGCGCGTTCTCAGCATCGTCCCTTTGAATTTCAAGGTGAGAAAAGATTTAGGGAAACCGTACTTGCCCGAAGCACGGAATTGCGTCACTGACAAGTAATTAAATTTCATTTCATTCTTGTCTTGGATTTTTAGGCTCAGCCATGGTCTGCTCCGCTGTCTCGCGAACTGCTCGTTTTCAATTCATTCGTGCGGTCGCTCACGAAAGCCCTGAGGACGTTGCTCGAAGTCACTTCGCTCAACATGCTTCTTAGAAATGACGCCCGTCGTGCTCGGGACGACTATCTCGATATTGCATTATCCTTACCATTTCAAACTGAAGTGAACACCGGCTTCGGCGTTTTGGCCAAGGTGTATCTTGACGCTCTGACACATATGAACAACGGCACTCGAGTCCGCGACCCGTACGCGGAAAACGTTGCGTATTACAAGGAAATGGCCCTGGAGATTTGTGAAGAGACGTTCCCGGGCGTGAAATACCCCAAGCAGGAGGTGGAAAGAGGGTTCCGATTCTGGGATGTGGTAAGCGCTGTCGATCTTTTTTTTTCCCCTTCTCGGATGTTATGGGAAGGGTTTATTTTTCCTTGATGCTGAAATGTGACTGTTCTAGACGTTGTTGGCGATGAGGCAACTCCATTCTGAGGGTGCGGTTTTGCAAGAGTTGATTGACCAATTCGAGGCGGCCGAGGCATGGCTCAAGCCTATGCGACCATGAGAGATGGCGAAAAGCCGGGAGCGTTTCGGCGGGGGGTTGTTTTTTTTTAATCTTGAGAAATATCATGTTTTTTTCCGTGGATGTATGTGCATGTTCCTTGAGTGCGGTGATTGAGAGCAACCATGCTTGGGACATACTCACTGAGAATGGTTGCCTGCAAAGGTTATAGTCCAGGGCTAAAATTAGGTGGGAAATCGATTGAAAAACGCTATAGCTGGGAAAAAGAAACCGGAGGTGCACAGAAGTGGCTACAGACCAGGCCCGCAACAGCGTCCCATCGCAAATCCAAAGGGTGGATCAGATCTATAGAAAAGTCACGTGAGGTTGACGGTTCTGTGCTTGGGAAAATCTGAAATCCTGGATCTCGGGATAGGAAGAATGGTTAACTGGATCGATCTCACATCCTTTGTCCTACACCTACAAAATGAGACCGATTCAAGGCCTGTCCTCACTAAACGCCCCTCTCCGCTATGCTCGACCTCCCTCGTTCCGTCTTCGACCCAAACCCCATCGTCGACCATGTCGATGAAAAGCTTAGCGCCACACACCTCTACTGCCACCAGCAGCACACCGTGCAGATCATCCAGCTCGTCGAAGCTCCTCCTCCACCACGCCGCGTACTAAACAACGATTCATACTACTCTTCCTCTTCCTCCTCCGACTACTCTGAATCCGAGGAAGATGTCGATGAAGATGAGGACTGTTCTTCGTATTGCTCGTCGGAAGACGACGCAGAGGCTATGCCTTCACCACAACAACAACTCCATTCTAAACCCATTTCTCTCGATGCTTCTTCCTCTACCGAAACATATTCTATTCGGATGAAACGCATTCTTGCTTGGAGAGAGAACTTCTCGGCTCACATGAGTGCCACGCTGTCCGGTATGTATGATTCTCTCTCTCTTTGTCGCTCGACAGCCTGAACTGAATAGTCATATTGGTCGTGTAGAGCCCTCTCTTTCAACCTCCCTAAAGCGAAAGATTAATATTGACGACCATGATGACGCTGTAAGCGTGTGCTTTTCCCTTTGTTCGTTAAGGCTCCAATTTCCTCATCAGTTTCTATTCTCCAGATGTCACATTCCTCTAAGCGATCACGGTCGGAATCCTCACATTCTGGAGCTAGCTCACTTGGCGCACTATCGTGTCCAGCCTGTGATGCCTCGTTCGATACGCGACAGGACCTGCGACAACATGGCCGCGAAGCCCTAGCCGGTGCCAACGAGGCTTGCTTCACCGCCGTCGATTACGCTTTTGAGTGAAACACCACCCACAACTCTTTTCTCATGCCCTCCATTGTGGCACGCACTCATCTCTCACACTCACCCATACTACGATCACCACGACCACCGCCACGACCACCAAAAGCATTATAATCACTCAGAGTCGCCAGGTCGCGCTCTTACTCTTTCTTGTGTCTTGTTAGGATTCAGGGGTTGTCGCTCCCCCTATCGCATGTTCCAGTAATTTTCTTGACGACTTTTTTCTCTCACCCAACCTGTTCTTGGTACCTCCGCTTCATCTCCCCCTTATTCGACGTTCCCGTCGTTTGTATTAAATCGCTCGTCTCCTCCGCTAAACGGCCTCATTGCATTGCATTTTTTGTATTTTCACACCCATCAAGCACCGCACCTTTCACACAACCATTGCACATCCACACAACCACCACCATCATCCATCCATCATATAGCTAAACTACCTTATTGTTTACACAAATCCCGTTATAGTGATACTTTACTGGCTTTTATGGTAATAATTGAAATACTACAGCTGTACATAGTTTAGTCAATACGACGCACTGCACTCAGGAAATCGAATCAGGTTTTCGACGTTATATGTCTTTTTTGGAATTCTAGAGTTTGCGCCACCAACCCAGGACTACACATTCTTGATTGAATTGGTTTTTCTTTAACCCGAAGAGAAATGACAAGTGTGTGGTTTGTTACTGGAATTCTTCTGCCCGCGCGCGAACCAGAGCGCAGGATTCAAACTGTTCACTGATACTGATAGAGAGAATTGCAATTGGGGACACTGTGTGATTTATTTGTCATGGGAGAAGAGTGAACAGAACCTTACGATTGAAGTAACGAACGTTTAGAAGAGAAGAACGACTGAACGAGCGAGCGAGCGAACAAAGCTTGCATTAAGTTTTTTTTACTACGAGTACTGTACAGAAACGCGGATAATACATAGGACTTGCAATTGTACATGTAACGAAAGACTCACGACACGTCCGTGTGGCGACGTCCATACCAGATGTACGCCTTTTACTCTTTTTTTTTACACGCATGTCTCGCCTCCCAAAAGGCACTTCAAAAGACGCGAGACACATATTCCTTTGAGTTCAAGTTTGAACACTGGAGCAATTTCCCGCTAAACATCCGCTAGCATGGTACCACACAACGTCAACCAATAAAACCACAAGCTCCGATGAGAGCGTAGTGTTGGCAAAAACCGGTGTGTGTGGCCATGGCATGGGAATTCGGGTCCAACAGTTCCAGAGTCGCTTGTAAGCTCGCGCTGCCGCGTGTGAAACGGGCTGTTAGAACAACTTGTCGTTACGTCTGGCGTTTTTTTTTTCTCAACCCCCCACCGATTTACAGACCGACCTCACCCTCTGTTATCGAAAAAAGCTCTCATGGGAATTTGTATGTAATCCATCTCCGTTCCATTGTTGATGTTGACAACCTTTTTCTTAGAACACCTCCGAGCCCAAAAAGATCTCAAGTTCTTGTTCCAGGATGATGGGACGAGTTTGATTTCAATAATGAATAGTACGCATATCCCATCAACCCCCAGTGGACCTCACTCACACACACGCACACGCATTGCTTGAGATGCTAAGAGCACAGCCTAGACCTCAGCCTCAGACTCAAAGGGACATCATCCTTGGGGGTTCTGTTCGGGTTTCGCGTGTGCTCGTGTATTCGAAATTGGTTTTCTCCTGGTACCTCTCTACAGCATGCGGTTGTTATATGCATTGGATTCTATTTTTTTTTTGGGCTTGTGCGTGTCCAGATTTCCCTCAAGACATTTAGACAAGCTTTGCCTGGCGTGCAGTCTAGCCCACTAGGCAGGGATCTCTAATGCAATTAATGCCACCGGGACGATGGCATTGACAAATTATTATATCTGATAAGGGTCTTTTAAAAAGCTTGGGGCCTATAATATACCCAAGAGCCGACCGTAACTGTTTTCAAAAAGTCTTTGAGTTTTTGCATACTTATTTCCAAGCGTGACAAGCCCTGACTGAAGCTTGTGTCTCTTGGGGCCTGATTTTATCTATGTGCCATCCGAAAAAACCGAAGGATCCCTTAAGTGTCTATCATGATATGTATTGGGAGATGTCCATATACCCAAGACATTTTTGCATTCACATTCACCCGATTCGATGGCTATAGAATATACGAACTTTGTCGTCGACGACCCTTCCTTCCCTTTTCGATCCTTTCTTTCCCTTCCTGACAACTATTGCCTAATTCCGAATTGACATTGTTCGAAGAGACACCATCACACCTTTCTTTTTTTTTCTCGACGGACGTGTAATTACAAGTAACAAGATGTACGTCGCGCTCCTTGGATCAAGGACTTCACACTGGAAATGAAATCCGAAGCTGTGGGTCGACATCTATTAGGTGGCTACCCCCCTTTTCCTTCCCTTCTCTTTAGTTCCCTACTCCGTGATTCATTCAACAAAGCCAACTCCGTTTTCCTCCTCTAAGGTTCCCGTGGGTGGTGCTTCGGGCTGTTCCAGTTCCATCCATCCCGTCCGTCACTTCCGTCATTCCCGCTTTTCAACTTACGTCCGTGTCCATTTTCTCTTCTTTGAGTTGTAACTCGTTACATTTCTATTCCCTATTAGTATTACTGAAACATGTCAACAACTGATCTCAACAAATACTGATGTTTCGTTTTGCATAGCTCGCATCGCAACACAAGGTACGCCTCCATCTCTTCGGATATGGCGCGTGTTGGATGTGGAGTACTTTCCCTTGTTCCCAAAATGGTGGCAGGGTGCTTGATCCATCCATGATTATATGCGTTTTATAAGTAAGTACATATTGCACATTCAAAACCGTTGACTTTGATGATGATGCACATCTCGGACGGAAGTCGTTCTCACCCATGCGCCTATTCTCAGTTGTGCTAAATGTGTACCACACAGTGTAACATGAAAACGCCTCATGAATCGATTGCGATACTCGAGGTCCACTGTGGCCTTCCCATACTTCCATCATCATCTGAATCAAAACCATCATCATCGATGATGTTATGCCCACACCCTAAACGGTCTAACCTCTGTCTGCTTCAGGGGCTATGCATTTAGCGTCTAAAGTAAAACTTCATACATTATGCCCTACAGCCTGGTCCAAAAAAAACCTATAAATTCTTTTCTCTTTCTCCCAAGGTTTTTGTGTTTGTTTTTTACCCACGTCTTCGACGGACTTTAAGTCTTACTGTTCGTCGTGTTTCACGGGTCTTCGAGAGACCCTTGGAATCTCGTATAGAGCGGCTTTCGATGGTTTTGGGTGGTATGGGGGTACCACCAGGGTACCAAACCCCCACGCTCTCCACGAGGTAAAGATAAAGGGGGTGATGTACACATGTATGGGCAAAAAAAGTTTGTAGATGTATAGTGCTGTTCAGTGCTGTTCGAAAGTGACAGTTTTGCCTAAAACAAGTACTAGTACAACAACAACAACAAGAGGCTATACAGATCATTAGAGCTCAAGTCTAGTAGAACTAGAGTTAATACCGGTCCTAGTCTCCGAGTCCGTAACTTCACTTTTCTCAAGAACCAGAAAAGCGCATAATTGATTCGTCGGTCGGCTACTAGTACTTTGGGGCTCCATACATAACTATGCATACTTATTAACTGACTTATGGCATAAGTAATCTCGATGTTTTCGAAATGCCGTTCCTTCTTTCATAAGTAATGATGCATGAAAAACTCAAATGATTCCCTGTCGCACCTAACGGGTGTCCAGCGCCTGTCGGTGTGCTCGGTTTCTAACTCGTTATTGAAAGAATTATACCTCCTTTGTACACTGAATATGTATAGCCGCATATAAATTGCGATATCCTTTGGGTGAGAACGCTTTACCGAAGCAATGGGTTTTCTGGGTTTTCTATGGGGTGTTTAAGGGGGCAGACATTTTCTCTTTCTCGTCATGAATGATCCATTTCACCCCAAGTGACAAGCGTTACTTGGGAGAGCAGCGTCCCCAACGTGATTCTAAACTGATGTGACCGAGAGAGAGAGAGCTTGTGTCATCGGTCGCATCTTAGCGGCCTTCTCTTTCATTCTTTCAATTTTCCATTGAAAGATCCGAAGAGCTTCTAGTATAGTTGAACTCAGCTAATGACCCAGGCCTTAAGAATGACACGCTTCAAAAGAACCCAGTTAATGACAGGACAGGGTTTAGGAGAATCAGAGTTCATCAGCCTGGGATTTCTTTTTAAGTGAGATTGAATGGGTAAGGGAGTCGTGATTAACCAAGATTGTCATCCTTGGAACGATAACGGGCTAGTTTGACAGGACTTCTTTTTGGATCTACAACCGCTGAATTACAACAACACAAAGCGGATGGGTAGGTGGGGTATTAGCGGCCGTTCAAACAATAGCATAAACGGCCTTGGAGGGGCGTGTACATTCCATCCGACCCAGGATCCAGGCTTTTGTCTACCATAGAGCGTGCCGAAAAACGCGTGCATGGGAATTGGATTGAAACCTCACGCCAAAAAAGACAAGCTTGGGACAAAAAAGGGAGTATGCTCAGAGTGTCGGCCGCATCTTGAAGGTCCTATCCTCTTCGGAGTGAAGTCGGTAAGGAGGTGCATCGCTTTGTATTGTATGGGTAAACGAACTCGTCCTGGATCAACTACCACCTACTACAAAAGTCAAAGGTACAGCTCGAGGATTCTCCGTGGTTTGTCCATACTCTTCCTTCACCAAGCGACACAGAGAGAGAAGCCTGAGGTCCTGGGTAAAGTCCTTTTTCGGATTCGTTTCTCGCGTCCTTTTTTTGGAATTTCCCCACACGCTTGGCATTTGGGTCGTTTGCATACATATGTATTATAACAATCTTCGGAAGTGAACTCAGATCATGATGGTGGCTTTATTGAGGGAACGTTCACTCGGACCGTGGATGAAAAGGGATGGAGAAGTCGTGTTCTTGAATACATATCAATCATTCTTTTGAATCTTTTGAATAGATGGCTGGACCGTAATACAATCTAGACTGGATAAGGTAACCCAGAAGGTTGTACGTTGAATCGAGTTTGCAGCTACTCTTGGCCACTACGGCAATGAGATGGATCCGGTATCAACTAACATCAGCCATCTGGCATTCATGGCATTCACCGTTCGTAGGCATTAATAGTTGAAGCCGGCCTGCCTGTACATATTGAGATCTATTTCGAGAACAGTAGCCCGACCGTCGTTTCCCGGGAGGTTCATCGGAGCTACCCACGACGGTCAAGGGATGATATGTAACCGTCTCGAGGAACCCAACGAACAGCACAGGGTGACAAATAGTAACCTCGAAGACATGTATATAACCGTTGAACAAGGAATAATTAGATATCATGTAGATATACATATATATATACAATCTGAATGAAATTTTTCCTGTCAACGGCCGTTGCGTGGATCCTGCTGAACCAAGATAATGCCACACATTGATTGTGGGTAAGTATGTATCACTACGGCGGTGAGGCTCGGTGAGGTCTCGGCGGATGCTTTTGTGTTGAATCTCTTCCTCTGGGAGTTTATCGGCCCTCGAAGACTTGCAAAAGAGCGTCGAGACTTGGTCAGAAGGTGATAGCTGTTATCATTGGCTTCTCAAGTTCGAGATAAAGAACAAAGAATAGATTTACCAAGTCGGTCAGTAAAGCCACTAATTCATTCGATACTCTCATGTCATAGTCATAAACAGAAAAGCTTGACGTGCATATGTGAGTAGGTCCGCAGTCTCACAAGAAAAAAACCAATGCAACAGTGAACAAAAAGATCTGGTGAGATCCCTTGGCAGCTACCGTGGTGGACAAAGATTTCTATACGAGAATCGAGAAAGAGAACACGCTGTGCACCAAGTTTAGGCGAACCGAGAATTTCTTTCACCATGCGCAGCTGCTTATGATGTATTGTGTCTCCTATCTGAACTTCTGAAGGTACCATGAGCCAGTCTTCGAGTACAAGTATGGGTATACTGCTAACCACATGGTGAGGAGTCCAACACATGCGGGAAAAGTTTATTAGTAAGTGATTCAGTTTACCACGGAATCGCGAGTTTTCAAACACCGTCACTCATCTCTTTCTCTGTTATTTCCATCGCAGTTTCCCTACCTTTTCAATTCCCAAAAATTCTCCCGGTGAATCAGGATTCCTTACTCAGTTTCATCCTTATATGGTTTCCCATGCGCGCCCATACCAAACAGGGCTCCAACAATGATACACAGGCTGGAAAACCCATGGGTTGAGATTGGACGGGTAATCCGTGGGGTCACATAATATCAATGCCTGCCAGCCTATGTGATTCTAGACCGAGGGAGAAGTACTGCAACGCACTGATTCCATGGCTGTTCCCCTCCCGCGCGTCGTCTTCGTCATCTGTTGGGAGAACTGATGGACACCCATCACTCTTATCACTCTGAATCCGACGTCCATTCTTTGGTTTCCACGTCCTTAGAATCATCATATATATCGTTCTCAAACCGACGCACCGAGCTAAATTGTTTGAATGGGCATCGTGGAACAAAACTGTGTTATACTTGGTACCGATGTCTGGGTAAATCAAAGTCACCTTCTCACTGTTTATGTTTGAAGAGGCTATTCAGGGAAGGGAGAGTCACTGTTGTCGTGTAACCCGCCTCGCACTGATCAACGCTATGTTGGTTTTCTCTTGAGGTAGTCTCAATCTGATAGATTTCGTGTGTGTTGCCTGGTGTACATATTGATTTCAATCTCTTCCATATTTTTCACAGGAACCGTTCCTGTGTGCGTTCCCCAGATCTCATTTACTTATTGGCAGCGCGCTGGTCGTGAAACGAGAAATTTGTTGACAAACTTATTTTCTCTCGCACTTCCAATTCATATCATGACCCACGTCTGTCACTTTGCTTATAGGACTTTGGAATGTGAACCTAGAAATACCCACACTGAATATGTCCTTGCTAAATGCGAGTGTATGTTTCGTAGTGGAATTACTTATACATCTCGAACGGATCAAGGGTGATGAACCCGGAGTATTCTCTTAGACGACAACTCGAGATTTTAACGATGCTGAATCCTTTTCAAGAAATCTTTGTGTTTACAGTGGCTCCGTCGGTGGCATTTTCTTTTCGCTTAAGTTATCAACGCCGGTCTGGCCGTAGAGACGTACCCCAACGGAATTCAATCTACTTTACCGGTCTCTCCTTCAACAATCCATTCCTCATCAAAAAGGGCAAGGTTTGCACATCAAGTGATATTATTCTCAAGGTGGTTCCCTATGCGACCGTTAGTATATGTTCATTGAACCAGAAAAACTTGGAGTAATTCTCAGGCATCTCGGACATTGATCAACCTATAACTAATATCTGTCTCCTTTGGAGCGTTTTAGAAATGATGTGGTCGATGAGAGTCCCTCTAGCCTTCTTGAGCCACTTTTTCTCGCCACTGTATAGATACTGAACATCCCTTAGAGCATTTCAATACCGGGGAAGGCTTAGGTGGTACGTCACGTCCATTCACCCGCAGTCGCTTCAGAGATCTACTCGGTTTACTTCTTTATTTGGTCGCAAGGTTTATCTCACGAAAGGAGCCTCTTTTGTGACGAATTGAAACTTAGGGACGATACTCCGAAGGGTCTGATATCATCGTCAAAAATAAACAAGTCTTTTTTACCTTCAAAAGGAATCACCTGAGCTTAGAAACATGCGAAGAGGCTTTATCGATAACTTGACTCTTGGTTTAGCTCCCTCTGACTGTAACTTTTTCGCACCTGCGGCGTATTTTGGGCGGGCGTGAGATGTCGTTTTCCGAGCTTTTGGTGCTTGGTGCCGTTGGAATCACCCTGTGTCGCCCTCCACTCGGGTTTGTTACAAGACGAGTGAGGGCCGAATCTACGAGCAAATCGTATTTCTTTCATTAGGTACTTTGATGTTCAGTAAACGATCCTTTTCCAGTCATGGTAATCCGGCTCAAGAAATTACCCTTTTTTCCGAGTCTCTCGTCTGTTTCCCTTTTCTCCCACTTCGGTGTTAATTCTCAAGCTCTCAGCCACACCAAGTGCTTGACATTCACGATCATTTTTATCTCGTCGCCACCCGGGAAATCCTTATGCACTCCACGTCTTATGGGTGAAGAGGATAGCAAGCATCTAAACGAAGCTCAACATTTTTTGCTCTCTTATCGTTTGTTGAATTTTTAAGTCGAACATCATTCACTCCACTCTCAAACAATAAATGTTCTTGTTACCCGCTAAGTTAAGGAACGTCTTCTCTATTAGAAGACACAGTGTAAATAAATAATGGCTTTCTAGAACCCGGAGTTCTCTGAATTGGAATGCATGCGTCTGGAGTGGTCCCAGACATGAGTACATTGCCAATCCATAGGGTACCAGGAGCTGCCTGTGAAAACGTTCAAAGTTCTCCCGAAATTACGATGAAAAACCCCGTACCAGTTGTTTGTCAAAGACAGATAAGTAAGTACGCTTATTGTTCAGTACTTTACCTTCTAATAGCGACACTGTCGAGATTTGAAATGCGAGACATAGGTGCAGAAAGTTCAAGGTCGTTACAATAATATTTATCAATTTGCTCTCGGGAGTCTCTTTTATTTTTGATAAGTCCAACGTTCAACTTCAACAGCGGCGTCCGAGTAAGTAATCACAAATTTAATTCACAGGCCGTTGACATATCAAGTCAAAACAAAACCCATCAAAAAATTTCCCCAATTGTCCAAACTTCTCGCACATATTGTCCTCGGCGCGGATCAGTAAAATAAAGCTTCCTCGATACAAAAAGAGAAGATCATTCTCGAGTCCGCATGTAGAGCTCTCGGTCCGTCTCCGTGGGGTCCAATACCAGTTCTTCGAAAAGTCATTCATCACAGAGTGATTGATTACACCGAGTCGGGAGGACTGCACACGAGTTTTCAAGTTAGGTACTTCCGTGCAAGGCCTTTGTGGCCTCGGTGTGAAGTCAAGCAACTCCTCCACGGCAGCTATCTATGGAGTTGCGTCATCTTCTACTTCTAACCATTTCCTGAAGACAAGGGCGAAGTCTTGTTCACGTTGGTAGTGTCATTCTGGCATCTAGTATAACCAAAAACAATCTTAGGGGCTGAAGTAAGTACTTCTGCACCAGGATTTCGAGTTCTTCGTATTCTATTCTCACGTATCAACAAGGGATGCCGTTGCGGCAGACCAGAGATTCCCGCACAGTATATGTGAATTTTGAGTAGAATTTCTCTGTGGCGACTTACAATTGCGAATGAAGGAGTAAGTAAGTGTAAATGCTCCTTAAGCTTGCTCGTAAGCTTAGCCTCGACCGTTCTGATATAGAGCTGATCTCAAGATTCTTTTTCGAGCTCACTCAGAGAACCTGGTTAAGGGTGAATTCACGCTTGAGAAAACGACTTCATTAAGTACACAGCACCACGCTTCTTTTCCCTCCGGTCATTTCGTTCCAAATTCTGGATAAGTCAATATGAATTCCCTAGCCTAGAATACTTACCGTTCCACAGTGTGTGCGGAAGACTTTTATCTCCGAATCCTACCGCGGATTCTCCTTTCCTTTTTCTGCTAGTAAGCCTTTACCTATTCTGAGTTGAGCTGGGACTCCTACTTGCATCATATAGCTTCTAAAGAGGCTTGGGAACGTACAATCTAGGATTCCATATACAAGGCCCCTCGAGGCACCTGCCTTTTTCACCTATTACGAAGGCGGTGTCCTAAACTTTCAGACAACTGTCAAAGAGAGTTAATCCCTTGCTTTGGTACCGTTTCCCAGTAGCAGTAAAGTAGAGCCGCCGTGAGCTCTGTTGATCAACGTGTTCATCACACGGGCACCCAAGCTGCAGCCGATGATAGTCATGGTACCCAGAAAAAGAAATGACGGGTGCGACGTAAAAAGCGGTCAAGGGTTTGTCTTGAAACTGCAGTAGATGTTGGTTTATGTCTCACGGTTAATACATTTCAGTACTTGAGCGTGACTTACCAGATGAGAGTTGTGGCAGCGTTCGACCACTCGAGATTGATTAGTTTCATACAAAGAAAGGCGATTCTGACATGAACAATGGTTCTCTAAACCAGATCTCAGTGCGACAAGAACATTGAAGTTAACCTTGCCGTTTGTACAATGTACGATGTGAATCTTGAGCAACAGTCGACAGGCATCGCTTTCCTCACCGTTCTGAAAGATCAAAACAGTGATTGGATCCCTCGAGGAGACGTTTAACTAAAGCGCCGCCTGTTAAAAGCCGTTGGAACACCCACGCTGTAATAGTGGTACTCACAACCCAGTCGACTGGATGCACACTCTTTATGCGGGTTCTCCGTCCACCATCGAATTCCTTCGATGAGATGCTGCTGTGTCTTTCGGGACCTGGAAATGGATGTAATCCTATACGTACTTTCCGACCAGCACGCGTGAGTGTATAGCTAACACACCGCCCGTCCATGTATATTGATGTGTGAGGTTCGGTCTGATGCAAAACCTGAAAAAAAGATAAAGATTTATAATGTTTTCTCGCTAGTTCGCACCAAATGTCATAGAAGTAGTAATCGTACCGGCGCTGTTCGTTCCTAAAAATGAGGAACTGAGTTCGAGTCTGGTCTAGGTCCGAGGGTACATATCTTCGGTGGAAGCTTATTGTTGATAATTAGCCCGAGTTCAGAACTGTTCACAAAGATAAGTATGCAAGTCCTTTGCGAATAGTACCTGGGCCTGACCTCTCACTAAGATGTAAGCTTTTGATGGCTCCAGTGCTGACGCCCAAGAAAAGTGTCTTAAGATATTTACTTGATGAACGTAAAGGTCGTTGACTTTTTCTCCCATAGAATACCGAACGCGTACCAGACGAGCGGGTCAAGGTACCCGTTGGAATGAGGTGTCAAGTATCTCGAAAAGGACGTGTTTCAACTGAAAGCGCCTCCTTTACTGTTAAATTCATTCCGTTAAAGACATAATTTCTGTGAGAACGGCTCCAGATAAACCAACTCCCACATGAATGACAGACCCACCGCAAACACCGCATTTTTTGTCTCCCTGGGTATTGAGCAGCCCACTGACGACCAGATGAGGTGTAATTAAAGATAAAACCGTAGTGGGTCCTGGGGATTTTGGTAAATTTTTGCTTCTTTTGTTTTCTCAGCAAGAACAAGGAAGAGGAACAGAAATTTCAAACTGTCGAAAATAGAAGAGCAACGTGCTTGGGCATAGATGTCACGAGGCTGTTGTTTGTTAACAGCTTTGCGCACAAAGTCAAGTCCTGACCTGACTAGTGACTCCTTGGTCCAAGTCTACACCTTTTTTCACCTCCAATGTCCGTAGGGGACTCTTGAAATGGTACCTCATAATGCCGCTTGCAATCGTTCTGTTCGCCTATGATTGTCACCGACATCAACCTGCTGTGACCGGATGCTAGGAGACACCCGCTGGTACCCATCAACAGTTCAATCTAGCTGAATGATCATTCTGGCGTATACTCTTGATCGGACCAACACTGCGTTCTTCTATTTGGATAAAACCACCCCCTGTGCTACGTTGATACTCACAAGTGGTTCGGATACTATTCTGTCGTCTATACGGCACCGTTCTTGTGCGGCGTGTGGAAAATATTCGGGCTACATGCTGAGTGGGAACCACTGCACGTCTCGGTGTTTTAATCTGATCAGTTGAAGCCGATTTTTTTACTCCTCGATTAATGTCCGATTCGCTCAAGCTGTCTACTGTCCACTATGCTCAATCCTTCTGTCTGGATTTTCCCCTGTGCCTCATTTTCCTTGTAAATGATTCACTCGGATACTATTTCTTGGGCTGTGTGTGGAAAGTATTTAGCCTACCCGTCCAGTGAGAACTTTTCGTGCAGTGTTGTTTGCCGCTGTGCACCTCAACGGAGGGTCAAATCACCTTGTCTATTCTGATACAAACACCTTCTCATGGTCGCGGCGTGCTTGCTGTTACATCTCAAGCCAACTTCAAAGCGGAAATAAAGGTCTCACGCGCTTGAAGGACTCTGAAGTAAGTACGTCACGATCCTCTCTCGAAGACAACGGAGAGAAGGCGCCTCGAGTCCTTTTTTACCCACACTTGCTTGTTCTCTTTCATTTCATCAACGAACCCCACAGTTCTAATGTATTGCATCTAGCCATATCCTTTATTTCTGTTGTCATCGTTTACCAAATCGTGCCCCAAGACAATTTCAAGTCGCATAATTTCCTCTCCACTGTGAACGGACTTTGATGAACGTATTTTTGAAACAGAAACAGTACGACTCGACCGATATCACAGAATCTTCAACTGGCGTAGCAGCTAGAAGTAATCGAGCCTTCTCCCTTTTCTCACCCTCAGGCTCCAGAGAAGAAGGCTCTCCGATCATATCGAATGGTTCATGATCCATGATTATTCCGTCGTTTCGTTGTGCGTTTCTGTTATGTTATACTTATCGCTGTTGGATAAAATGGGTCAATCTTGTACTATTTTTAGTGTGTTACTTATCTTTCGATGAATTGGCGGCAAGGTCTCTACGACATGAAACAATTGTTATGAATGCTAATAATGTAGATTGCAATCTGTGCTACCACTATAGATAAGTCCTATGTTTATCGCGAGGGCTTTCATTGCATCCATACATCCTCCGACTTTTTCATTTGCTTACATTATGATAATACCTCCGCAGATCTCAGCCACCGTAACATGTGTTTCAGTCCCACGGAAGGTTACATTTCTGATGATTTCAGTTTATGGAGCAACATGAGTTAAAGACACATACAATTGACCAAGAGTACTACGTTTCCAATAGCCATCCCTTTTAATTCCTTGGTTCTATACTCTGGCTAGCACGGTTGGAAGCTCAGCGGGTGTCGCCAGAGTTGCAGGTTAAATAAGCGCAGTAGAACCTGAATAAAATTATCAACCGCGCCACACGTACACTCCCTTCGGTATGTCTTCTTTCACAAAAAATAGTAATTACTCCCGCTCATATCAGCCACAGTAAGATGATGGTTTCTTATCATTCAATCAAGTTATCGGCCCATGAGAAAGACTTACACTTTGTCAAAAGATGTGTAACTGTTGTGTCTGAGGATTTCTCTCAAGATCGGTGCCGACCATTGCATCAGACATAGTATTAGTGTCTTCGTCACATCCTTCGAAGAAATTCTATGGTCTAGGTGGGATTCTCTTCTCTATATGTTGATGCAACTTCCGTGCACGGTGACGAAGTCGAAGTTAGAGTCATGAAAACCCCAAAAATGTGTTCTAGACGTTCTAATACTCTTCCTCTCGGAAGCCCGACGACTTTTGGCACTCCTGATGGCTGAGGTGTCCGACTCCATCGAGCAGTAGACATGAGAAAATATACACCATCATCGAGGGTCATGAAGTCCCGAGAACTGTTTTCTAGGCGTTCTAGTACCTTCCCTCTCGGAATTCCTTTGACAGTGAGAAAATCATGTAGAATTTTAATGATCGAGGGTGCATAAAATGTACGTCGCCGTCTCTGGGTATTCCCACTGAGGTTCCTATAAGTGATCTTTAGGTACCAGGTTTATGAAATGTGAGGCACCACACACGGGTCCAGTGTAAACACCCCTCAGACTCTCTAGTTCCAACTCAGCGAAGTTCCAGCTACTGTAATCTCCTCGTAACAGGAGTCCATCGAGGTCTACATGTGAAACATGACATACGAAAGCCGAGGGTCCAATAACGCCTTCGCCTCTCATGGGCACAGTAGCAAGATCCCAAGTCGTTCTCGATTCTCATACTTTTAAAAGTCAGATTGTGACACAAAGATGCAAGATGCCAATATCGCAAAAGTGCGGTAAAATCTGGAGATCTGATTATACGGTTCTGAGGTTGCACAATTAAAATTTGAATGTCAGATTCCTCACGTTAACAATTGAGATTTGTGGTGCAGGAGCACATAACTTGCTGCAGAAGGAAAAGGGGTCAAAAAGTGTCGTAAACACAACGACATGGAGATAGGCAAGTGAATAAGGATGAGGCTGATAACCTTCATGGACTCACGCTGGTTGTGTGTTGTGAATGCTAGATGACAGCGACACTGATACTCAAACGTTCGTTGTGTGTTGTAGATGCCAGGTGACAGCGAGACTGACTCAGACGTCCCAGCATTTTTTTGTTCTGTTGTACCTTGTACATTTTCCTCCTCGCATCCACTCTAAATTTGATTTGCCACCCGTAGCTGACTACCCAAACCGGCAAGCTCTGACTCGAGTCCCGGCCCGGGCTTGTAAAATCAAAAAACCTGAGCCATGCATTCGGGCCGGTCTAAAAAAAGACCCGGCTCTGGTCGGCCCCAGCGGAGACTCCCAGCCGGCACATCACTCCCTTTGACCCTCGGTTCGTTTGCACTGGTGATGTGTGGCAGGAAGTACTGTTGGGCATGATGGCAAGTGGTTACCCTAACACTTTGGACAGTGAACCAGACTGCTCGAGACGACGGGGAAGCGCAGTTTGAAACGGAGGTAATAGACTGGACACCTACTAATAATAGGGTTAACTTTCTACCATCACATCCTTGTCACGATAATTTATGATGACTAGAACTTCCAAAGAGACCCGGTCAGAGACAAACTGAAAGCAGAATAAGCTGATATGTCGGAAAAACCATTTTTACAGTGTCATGATACTAATTTCTTTCCCGTCGTAAGTGTTCATTTTCCTCTCCAATATCTAACTACTAGTAGTAGGTACTAAGATTTCAATCGTCTCTCTCATATTCCTTTAAATCCTTCAACAATCTTCCCCATCTTCCACCATCCCAATCCACACTTATATTCTTCCATTCCTTACTTTCCTCTCCCCACATCTTTTTATTCATTTGTAAAAACCCTCCCAAAACAAAATCCGCAAACGAAATCTTATCGCCCATGACGAACTTATAACCGCCTTTATCCATCCACGTTGCCATCTTCCTCATCCCATCTTCGACTTGTTTCCACACTGCCTGTACCTCATCACCTTTTGGATATGCATCCTCAACCGAAACGCCTCTAAGCACATCATTCTTTCTAACCTCTCTAAAGTAAACCTCACTTCGCGGATTCAAAAGCACCGTGGATATCTTCAGTGCTGCAATTCTCACATTCGGGGACGTATTTGGCATAAAGGCATCGAGGAATGCTTCATGGAATGCTCTTGTACCAGCAGGTATTAATGTTGGTTTATCTGGGTAAGTTTTATCCAGATAGATGGCAATTAAGAGAGATTCCGAGACGCATGCACCGGTATTAGGATCAACAATGGCTGGGAGAGTGTATATAGGCGATCCATCAGGTTCTCGAACAATTGGATTAGGTGGACAACCGGCGGCTTCGAGGGTAGAAGCTACATCAGGATATTCTATCCAGATGGTTTTGTAGGGAAGGCCTTTGTAATTGAGAGAATACCTGCATTTTAAGATTTGAGTGATCAGTATCATCTGGAAGTAAAATCATAACCAGGACTAGAATACTCACCTTGCTTTCCAGGTATTGAGATTCCAAGCTTTCACACCGGGTTTCTTGGATGGGAAGTCATAGAGGATTAGGGGCTTCAATTGCGCGGCTTCTGTCATGATTACTATCTCAATTTACAGTGCCAAATAATCGAGCGGGGTGAGGAAAATAAGATAATTTCTAGAAGCTCTTATACCTGAAAAATTGAATCAATCGCTTACATAGCCCTAATCCCTATCATTGGAATTTCTGATATTTGACAAAACAGATTTATCATCTCAGTTAATTGCTATACCTTTCATTACCATTTTTTGATGTTGTTATCCCATCTCAGTTGCTTTATAAGGCTTACATTTGACACATAGCTTGACATACAAGCAGTTTGAATTCAGTAGCAGTAGTGTAAAACTTGTAAAAAATCTCATAGCATGAAGGCCAGTTGCAAGGCCAGCTAACTGTGAATCAAACTTGCACTTATGTGATTCTAGTATATTTTAATCTCACACTGTTGTTACTATCATGGCTTACTGGCATAGATATCATGTACAGTAAGATGTAGGGTTGTTCAATCAAGAAAGGTTCCTTCAACTTGATAATTTGATGTATATTCCCCATCCAAGTAGATTGTGCATGACCAGTTGTTGAACAGAGATGTTTTGACACAAGCAGACGAGAGAATTTTCAATACTCGATGTATTATCATTGAGTTGTTTGGGTGAGTAAGTGAAAGCCGGTTGGATGATTCATCATTTGAACAGTGTGCATGTCTAATTCATTCGAGAAAAAAGTAGTACCAGGGTTTATCAATGATTAAGAAGAGGGTTGTAGATGTTCAATCGCACAAGAGTTGCAATGAGCGCTGTGCGACTCGGAGATAATATATACCACGGATTCAAGCCTCGTTTCCTTAAGTTGTTCTAGAAGCCTTTGAAACTTGAAAAACTTTTGCACACTTTAGCTAAGGTTCACTCATGCTCAACAAGAGGTATAGCTCAGCTGAGAGAGCAGACTGAAGTATCCTTTTGAAATTTGAAGATTCCCCTCCTTCGATCCGCGGTGAATAACACTCCTAGCTCAATGTCAACATTTCGGCTGAGACATATACTTTTTCTTCTTCCAGCCACACTCTTGAATCAGAAAATACTCTAGCATAGGTACAATGTCGACTCTCATACGTCTACTAAGTATGATAAAACCAGGTTTCCAGGCTGCGTCAAGGCCCGAAGTCTGCTCTCGAGTCCGTGGCAAAGACGGGTATAGCAAATGCATATTAAAACGCGTAACTTGAGATAAAAGATGAATCGGTATTGTTCGTGAATATACCAAGACCAATTGTCAATCCAATCATGAGCTGGAAGTTACTCTGTTTGGTCCGACTGCAAAAAATTACTACGTATGATCGGGCGAGATCTATTACTATAATGCGAGTGAGGTTAAATCTGGATTATATACTCGTCCGGTATATACATATACATGCCAACCAGGAGTCCTGTATAGTTCAGGGACCCAAGATATTCATTCACCTTCAAAGAGAAGGCGAAAGAGTCCAAAAAAAAAGGAAAGAGAGACAGAGGAGTTGAAACCAATGAAGAAAAGTGAGCGTATGTGTGGATGTATGTACAAGTGTTCTTGTGTGGAGACAAGTAAAATTTCAAAAGAATTACAAAACTAGAAGCGGAAAACCAGGAGCCAAAAATCGAAAACAAAGACAAAACGGACAGAAAAAGAAAAGAGATATATGTTGCTTGTATATACAAAAGATTGTTTGGTGATCCGCATCAATATCGAATGCAGAGAGAGAAAATTTTTTTTTATAGTCCAATGAATAAGGTAGAAGATAATTCTTAGACAACAGCCTAGCGCCAAAAGAGCAACCCCCAAACATCGGTGCCTATCATGTTATTTGTCATATCCAAGATTCCACCGCAAGGGGAGAAGAGGGGGGCGAGCTGGGGAAAGAAGACTCGTCATATGGGGAACTAGAAACTGTGCTAGTGTCAAATAGACTCGCACTGGCTCGCCCTTCGTGGGAGCTATACAATGCCAATGGATAAATGGAATAACGAATGAACCCAGTGTTAACGCACACACACTGACTACCGAATCCTGACAGTCACTGGATTTTCAAAGTCCCTTCTAATCAGGACCTCAGAGTAAGTGACTGCGCAGCCCAACCTTCACACCGTCCAATTGTCCTTGGTCGTAGATCCGAGTTTTTGTCCATCAGCTCGGCCTCGGCCGTGTCCATCGGATGCGCAGGATAGGGATAGAACAAATCTAGAAGGGGAGTGGAGGAGGCGGCCGTCTCTTTGACCCTCGCAACAACTACACAGTGTACACACTGCATCGCCGCAGTCTGCAAGCCCTTTTTTGTGCAACAGGACCCAAGTGCTAATCATGACGCTGTACCAAAGCGATAGACGGAGACACCCAGAGTTGTTGACTGGGACGACGCTACATATTGGATGTACGAGACTAACGGGCGAGACCCTCCAGACTGCGGCTTAGAATACTCGGCGTTAAGGAAGGAGGGAAACCAAGGGAACTTGGTGAGAAAGTGTACAAGTCCACGAATTCCGGGGGGATGGCCAGAATGAGACGAAATAGATCCAAATGACGACGTCTTGAAAAAGTCATTCGCATATCTATCTTGAGCCAAAGTGAACCCTCGTCGCTTTGAACAACCAAAAGAACCTATCACGAACGGATATAGTGGGGTACAGAACACGGCGAGTGAGAATCAATCGCGTGAGCCTGTGCGTTGCATGCGTGGGTTTAGGATAAGCAGTTATAATCGACTGCTCGGCGCCCAGATCGAGTAGGATATGAGGAAGGGATTAAAAGCTAGCCAGCGAGGACAGCAAACCCCCGAGATCCTAGCCAAGTGATCCCTCGTCGCTTTGAGAACAACCAGAAGAAACCTATCACGAACAGATATAGTGGATACAAAACACGGCGAGTGAGAGTCGATCGCGTGAGCCTGTGCGTTGCCATGCGTTGGGTTAGGATAAGGCAGTTATAATCGACTGACTGCTCGGCGCCCAAGGTCGAGTAAGGATGTGAGGAAGGGACAAAAGCTAGCCAGCGAGGACAGCAAACCCCCGAGATCCTAGCCAAGTGAATCCTCGTCGCTTTGAGCAACCAGAAGAACCCTATCACGAACGGCTAGTGGATAGTGGGATACAAAACACGGCGAGTGAGAAGTCAATCGCGTTGAGCCTGTGCGTTGCCATGCGTTGGGTTTAGGATAAGACAGTTATAATCGGACTGCTCGGCGCCCAAGGTCGAGCAGGATGTGAGGAAGGGATCAAAGCTAGCCAGCGAGCCTGAGCGAGGACAACAAGTCCCCCGAGATCCGCCTGAGCCATAAGGAGGAACGAGGTGGGTATTAATACGTGTTTGACGACAAGGCGTAGGAATGGGAAGAGGGGGTATCAGGTATGCAAAAATGTTTTTTTTTTTTTACACTTCTCGTAGTAGCGTCGTTGTGTGTGGTTTCCTGGTGTTCGGCTAGATACATACGAATATGAACAAATGACTCCGTTTCGAAGCGAAGCGAAAAACGATGATAAAAATGCGAGTTATATGCGTGTGTTATATGCGTTGTGTGACATGCGTTGGACAGACGATGAACAAAAAAAAAGATATGTGAAGAGTAAGATGCCTTGAGAGTGGAATGAGGAAACTCCCGTTTGGTGTTGAACTGTGTGAAATGGCGGGACACAAAAAAAAAGTAACGTCGAAGTGTTGAATTTTGGCCGTCTTTGACCCAAAACTAAAAAAAAAGGTCGAGCTTTGAAGTCGAGAGAGAGAGAGAGAGAGGTCAACTGCGAGCTCCTGAGTCCCTTGTAATGTATGTGCTGTGTGTCGTGTGCTCTGTGTCGTGTGCTCTGTGTCGTGTGTTGTATGTGTGTTGCGGAGGGCAGAGGATCTACCACAAAAGGGAGGGGGTAGGGGGTTTACTACCACAACCGTGTATAAACCGGATCGAACCCTCTCGCCATCCTCATCATCACGATGTTCGACGTCAGACTCGAGAACTATACGACAGAGAGAATGCGTTAGCGACACGAGACGCACAAAATAAAAGTAGAAAGAAAGCAAAAAAAAGAAAGAAAACCCCAGAAACTCGACACAACTGTCAAACAACACACTCACCCCATTCCCAATAAACCCCTGACTCCTCATCGCAACATACATATCCAACGTCTGCGCAACATATTTCTGTTCCCAGCTCAACTCTAAATCTCGACTCGTGTACACCGCTTCCCACTTGTCCTCCTCTTCCTCCTCCTCTTCCTCCTCCTTCTCTCCTTTCCCTCCCTCCACATCACTCCGTCGTAGTCCTTCTTCTTCTTGCATCTGCTCCTGTCCCTGTCCCTCCTCGTCTACATCCGACCCCACAAGCGCCTTCTTCAACTCCTCCAACCACTCTTTCGGCGCATTCGACATCACATAAACCCTACTCAACTCTCCACTGACATACCCATACCCTCCCTCTTGTCCCTCTCCTTCTTCCTCATGCCAATCTTTCGCATCCACCACTTTGCCTTTCCCCTTCCCAAATTTGGCACTATACCCATGTGCACCACCGCTACCGCTGCTCGTCGCAGACTCTGCATCTGCATCTGCATCTGAATGATGACGACGACGATCTCTCGCTTCCTTCCTAACCTTATTAATCTTCCTAACCACATCCCCAATCTCAGGATAACAATGTTTCTGATACCTCCTCATCTTTTTCTTTCTCTCTTCCTCCTCTGCTCCCTCTCCCTCTCCCTCTCCCCCCTTCTCCTCATCCCCGTTGTGGTCCTCGGAATCGTCTTCGTCCTCCTCATCATCCTCCAACCGATCCACCATCTCCGGAAACGAATTAAACCCACTAAACTCCGAATTCCAAATCTCCAAATGTCGACAATGCTCCTCGAAATCACCTCTTCTAATGTGAACCGTCAACAAGCCCTTGAGAGGTGGAGAATCTAAGACTCTTTCGGGTACGGGTATGGGTATGGGCGTGAGGGCTTCTGAGTCTGTTTTTGTTGAGTCTGATTCCTTAGCTCGAGAGGAAGACGACGCCGACGACGATGACGAGGACGATGAAGAGGAAGAAGAGTCGAATAAGAACGAAGGAAGGAAAGACGCTAAGAACGATTCGAGGAAAGACGGTGAAGAGGCAGGTGGTGGTGATGGAGGAGGATAGAATATATCTTTGTTGGTTTGGAAAGCGGAGAGGATTAGGGGGGAGAAAGCGTATTGAGTGATGATGGGTGATTGACGAAGGGTAGGCCAGAAGGAGAGGACGGTGGATGAGCCGAAGAGCCTGTTTTTTGAGTAAAAGGGGAAAAAGGAATAAAATGAGTTAGTTATTTAGTTTTGCGTGCATATAGTCGGTTATTAGAAATGACATTGACATATGAAGAGTCGAAAATAAAGGCAAAAAACCCCGCCACTTACCAAATATCAAACAACTGTTCCGAACTCTTCTCAAACTCCACACATCTCACATCTTCCAACTCGTTGATCCTATCCACCCAACCGTTCATCACCGTCTGTCCATCATGTGAAGAAATCTTTCCTTTGGTTTCTTCGCTGCGGATGACGAGAGGTGAGGGACAGATTGAGCGGTAGTATTCGCGTGAAACGGCTCGTGGAGGTGTTGGGTGGGTGTAGGTGTGATGGGAGGAAGAGTTGGAGGAGGAGGAGGAAGAGGAGGAAAGCGAAGAGGAGGAGGAGGTAGAGAGGGAGGAGAGGGTAGGGTCGAAAGGACCGCCGATGATGGGACCTGTTGAGAATTGGTGTTTCGTTAGGAGGAAGGTTCGTAAAGACAAAAAAAAAGCATATACGTACCGGATAACATAGTAGATGGAGGAGGAGGAGGAGGAGAGGGTAGGGTCAAAAGGACCGCCGATAATGGGACCTGTTAGTGTATCAGTTTCGAATTCATGTTTCGTTAGGAGGAGGACAAAAAAGTAAACGTACCGGATAACATGGTAGATATAGGAACGCGAGAAGGGATAACTTTGCCTTTGAAATCTGAATAGTCAGATTCGTGGTGGTCCCAGGTGTAGTTGTCAAAAACGAATCTGAATGAAAGGATAAGATAGAATAGAAAAAAGAAAAAGTTCAACATTCCTATGACGAGGGAAAAAAAGAGTTGTAATAACACTTACGCTCGGTTGGTAGCATAGGCAAGGTGAGCATTGAAAATCATTTCTTGTAATACGTTTCCCCATCCTGAAGCTGAAAAAAAGAAAAACAGCGTTTTTTATTTGGCATTTGTGGCAAAAAAGAGTTTCTCGTCAGTATAAAACGATCACGAAAACAAGAGACAAGAAAAGAAACACGCACCATGAGCATGATTCGCCATGAACAAAAACCTAGCAGCTCTCCCCTCTGGCGGTGGCAACGTCAAATCATGCTGCGGCAAGTTCCTCTCATATTCATGCCATTCCTCATACAAAGGCGGCAACTCCTTCAACTCCAACTGTGTACTCGAATTGGGATACCGAGGATAAGTCAACGAAGGATCGAAAACTTCGTAAGAATAAGACGACGTCGTGTCTTCGATTTTGAGGAAAAAGTAGAGAGTAGAAAAGAAGAACAGCCCTCCGAGTAAGACGCGAGAGTATTTCTTGGTCAAAAGGACGTGGGGTGAACGAACGAATTCTGAGGAAAATTTTTTGGACATTAGGGTGGGTTCTAGAATAGGGGAAGGTAGACGGTTGGCCAGCATTTGTGGCACTTTCTGGTCGTTGTTGTTGTTGTTGTTGTGTGGTTCCGAGAAAGAGGCGGACAGCGCAAAGAGTTTCGAGGGTACTCAATTTTTAGTATGACGTAGTTTATTTTTTCGCACGTCAATTTTCGTTCGTCCCTTGCCAATTTCTTTTTTTCTTTTCTTTTTTTTTGTTTCTCCCTGTCAAAAGCCACACAATATGTTCTACTCTCAATCCTCCATTTTTGCTCATCGACACTCGTACTGTCCACTCCGTCCACTTGCCAATTCACCCAGAGGGTCTCAGTGGGTTGTGCGGTAGAACGGTACACTGACTCAGAGTCACTGCGGTGTTTATTGCGGCGATCAATCACGTTTATTTATACGACAGCACCCCAAATTCTATATTTAGATCTAAACACAGATTCCCGAGCTATCAAAACCCATTTCAACCGTCCTAATACATCTCACCATCGGCATCTCATGAAACCTTGGAGGGCCACATTCCTAATAGCGGTAGCTTTGCTCTAGGACTACCATTCAAGTGAAATGGCTATATATCCCCCGAGTTCCTTGTTTATAAGACTCTTTTCTTCTCATCCTATGCACCAATATCAAGAGTAATCAACAACGAGTGGAGCACTGTGGAGTCGCTTGGTGTTCTCGACTGAGCGCTGTGTCAACTGTTCCTATAACGAGATATACTTAGGAGTGCGCAGCAACGGCAAGCAAGTACTGCATCGAGTGTTATAATTATCACAAAATCGGTTGCCTTCCGCACTAGAATGTCAAAATACTTTTGACTCATGGACGGAAAGAAAACTGAGGCGTACACTCATGCATCGTAGTAGGTACATATGTACTCATTATTGCTCAATGTACTTGAATCAATGACCATTAAAAAAATACTATGTAAATTATGAATGCCTATCAGAATTCAATATTATATGCTGATTCTTGTCAAGGAGGCGCGCTCGCTATGTATATTATACTATACGTGTATATGTATAGAGTTGTACTTATAGACAATATATGCAGTAGTTACTCACCGGAGCCCTGTAGTATGACCAGTGTCGCGTCTCCCGAACCAAACCTGAGCGAAAAGCGACTATGTACGTGGATCAACGGGGAACTTATTTGAAGTACAAAGACAAAATGTCCCTACATGTATATACGTATCATTACTACATACACAGCTAACGTTGATCAATCAGGATTCAGGAGAGAGATGGACATTTGAAGGGGAGAAACCTTCTCGAGCTCCCCCTCAAATATCAATCATTCAGTGATTCCTACGTGCATGTTAAAATACTATGTAAATCATTGCATGAATGCACGACATGCCTATCAAATTTCAGAATCAATATTATATGCCGATTCTTGTCAAGGAGGCGCGCTCGCTATGTATTATACTTACTATACGTATATACAGTATATGTATAGAGTTGTATAGACAATATACATATGTAGTAGTTACTCACCCGAGCCTCCGGAGCCCTGTGTCGCGTCTTTCAAACCAAACCTGAGCAAAAAGCAACTATGTACGTGGATCAACGGGGAACTTGTTCGAAGTACAAAGACAAAACGTCCCTACTTGTCGTGTATATATTATTACTACATACACAGCTAACGTTGATTGATCAGGATTCAGGAGAGAGATGAACATTTGAAGGGGAGAAACCTTCTCCTTCCCCCTCAGATATCAATCAATGACAATCATTCAGTGATTCCTATATGTACGTGCATGTTAAAATACTATGTAAATCATGAATGCACGACTGCATGCTGATTCTTGTCAAGGAGGCGTGCTCGCTGTGTATATTATACTATACGTATATAAAATATATGTAGTAGTTACTCACCCAAGCCTCCTGAGCCCTGTAGTACATACTCACTATGACCAGCGTCGCGTCTTCCAAACCTGAGCAAAAAGCAACTACGTGGATCAACGGGGAACTTATTCGAAGTACAAAGACAAAACGTCCCGTACCATTATATGCAATACACAGCTAACGTTGATTGATCAGGATAGATGACATTTGAAGGGAGGACCTTCTCTCCCTCATCGATCAGATATCATACATTCAGTGATACCTACGTGCATGTTGATTTTCCTCAGGCTTGATGTCCTGTGTCAAAAATGACATTCAAAATCAAAAGATTCCACCGTAGAATACTGATTCGATTCTCGAATGATCCTTGCCCAGGTTCCTTTGTTTTCAGATCATCATTCTTCCAGTCATCCTGTATAGGTATGTAGATATCCAGTACAATCAAGAACAGGTCCCGCGCGCCACCATTTCTGATAATCATGATCAGTAGTAAGTAGCACTTTCTATTCTTTCATTCGTTACTAAGTATACGATTAAGATGACCATAGAAATCACTACACTGTTGGAATCAAATGTCGACCCATGACAACTCCAAGAAAGGGATATACTTTATTATCTTGAAGTTTTTGTCGACTGATCCTTGCCTTCAGTCGCGAGTTACTTTTTTCTGGGCCCAAGTTCATAAGTATATGTAAGTAGTCAGATTCAGAGATACTTCTCCTATCATTAACTACAACCACAGTAACAAGAACACGACTGATGAGAACACCAACATATATTAGTACATAATTCTAGTACATGTAGTACTGGGTAGTACCGCACCCGTTGGGCTGCGGAAGGTTATGATACCGCGCGTTTGCCTCTGCCGGGCAGGGTGTTGCCGGCCGAACCTGCGGAGCCGTGTCATACTATGTAGATGTCATTGTACCTCCGATCCAAACTCCGCTTTCAGAATCACTGTGGGCTGTCCCGACCCGCTCGACGTCGAGCTTGACAGCAAGAACAAACCTCTTAAGCCCGCAGCGATCCTAGCTGGTAACAACTTTACCTGGGGTAATTTAACAACTTTAACAACTTTTTTGACTGAGCGTTACACATTACAGTTGTTACCATACAGTCCGGTACAGTAATAGACTATGACGGGGAACAGTTCCCTCCTCGAGCCCTCTTTCTTCCTTTGTCTCTTGCCATCTAGACCACTGTCAGTCCACCTGCACAAAAGTCTGTATCCTTTCTGTAGACACTCAATCGAAAATGGTGCGCAGAGTCTTTGATAGCCGGGATACCGGGGACCTCAAGTATTCAAGCGATTGGTTTCTTGCCGGGTTTTGGAATACGCGAACCGACAGCGGCACACTCTCGAGCACTAACTCGCCATCGGCGAGTGTGAGTTTCAGTAAGTTCAAAACATACATATCTCTTGAACAGCAAAGTACTAATCCTTTTGCAAAGCCTTCCCTGGTAAATATAAAGTCTACTGGGCTGCACTTGCAATTTTGTGTCCTCACATCCATCCGTCAACAGAACCCGCTCGCGCTTTTTTCTATTATGGCATGAAACGCTCCAACGGTGGACTGTACCATATCTGCATCGACGGGTGTGGCACAGGTTCGTTGGATTCTGTTGATATCGATGCGCTTGACCTATTCGATAATGGTCAAAACCCTCCAGTTTGTATCCTCTCAGCAAAATCTGTCTATCTGTACTGACCAACATATACGCTAGACACTGCTCTATTCCTTCACTTTTGACGATTTCGGAACGCACCAAATTCTTCTGACCAATCGAAATGATACGCGCACAGTACCTTCTGGAAATTCTCAAATAACCTTGGACAGATTTGAACTAGAGGTTCAAGATCCCGGTAGCTCAACTACATCTACTTTCTCCACCTCCAGCTCCACCTCTGAGTCGCCTGCCGCGTCGCCCTCGTCATCATCTGTCTCCACATCGAGCAAAACCTCTGCATCAGTTAGCACATCACCCACTGTCACCTCACAAGTGTCTACATCTTCATCACCCCTGCCCACAGCTTCCTCACTTCCACCCCCGTCGTCCGACAAGTCTGTTCCTGCTCCTATTGCCGGAGGAGTCATAGGGGGCCTAGCTTTGCTTCTATTATGTCTATTTTTGGTGCTTTGTATGCAACATCGGCGGTCCAGAGCAAACCGGAGATATGTGAACAGGCCTCCGTACGTGTGCTACCACCTGATAATGTCTGTCTAACAATGTTTGCATATGGCTGTACAGGTCTGAAGCGAGTGTCATTGGCTATCATATTCCTTACTCGCGATCGGTTACTAGTCTCTCGTCTTCCCAGTCGATCACAAGCAGTAAAAGCAATCCTTCTTTGGCTACCAGTCTCTCGTCTTCCCAGCCAATCACAAATAGAGAAAAGCAAGGACCTGACTTTGCTCCTGAGACAGCTAGCAGCGACCAATTCATCACGGACACCCCTCCTGCTCCATCCAGAACACAATCTCACCAGCTCCGTAGAGAGAGCGATATAATGACAAGTTACTTTACTGGTTCAGTATCTGGGGACACGGACGTCTTACCTCCAGACTATGACCGGATTTTTGGCAGCGATTATTCGTGATAGTAGATACCCTTGAGACCCTAAAGCCCTGTATGAAATTGAAAAACCAATTTGTTTCATTCGATTACGTCGTCCACGTCTCCGTTTTGACCTGAGCCAGTACGAGTTAACTCATCCCCTGGCTGTTCTTTTTCATTTATTTGGAACATCGCGAACGTCCATCTACCTCTCATCTCACTTCTGTGATTTATGAATGTTCAGCATTTGATGAATATCAGCACACTGTGGCGTTGCCAAACGGTTGGATCGATTGTCGATCCGTGTAAGGACATTGGCCAGTCGCTATCGAACCAATGGTCCTGCTCTGGAACACAAAACTAAACTTCTGTGTTCTCTTCGAACAAGGGACAGGTTACGATCCGGTTGATTAATTGGCCAAGAACGTGTCTGAGATTCAGAATCCTTTCGAACCGACGACTAGAAACGTCACAAAGGACGAGGGGCAAGGAGAAACGAACTCTAGAGGCTAAGCTCTTAGTCTGCTCTCTCAGCTGAGCTACTAGTATATCCCCCGAGTGCTGACTACATTTGAACTAGGAATACAGAGAGTTTCTCGAAGTCTTCAATGCATCTGGATTTCTCTGTTTCGCAGTGACGCCGAAGCGAAGTTCGATTCGGGGGTATAAGGTCATGCAGTAACTAATTTTTACGGTAAGCCATGGTGTCTTGTGTCCCAGAAAGACCAACGATCCACCTCCGAGTCGCGTTCCTGAAAATTTGAACCTGGAAGAGTGCAAACTGTTTCTCCGGTCATAGCAAAGTAAAACTATACCTCTAATCTCCGCGATGGTTGGGCGCGCAGATTATCATACTACTTAATTTGTGAGTCGATCGAAGCTACACTAATGGCGAACTTTCAACGCCACAACTTGGAGGGACCGCCCGGACTAATTATTTCCATTACTCCGAATGAAGAATGGAAACGCTTTTCGGACGATTAATCATCCAAATTTCACTTACTCATCCAAAGAAACTCAATGCATCAAGTATCGAAAATTCTCTCGTCTCCTCTGCGTGTCTTACAAACCAAGCTCGTCGTTGATTATCCGAACATCCTTAATATATTTCTGTCCACGTCATCTTTGCAGACATGAACGGCTGTAACATGGATTAGAACAGGCGCACCCTGGATGTATACATTAATGACAAGAATCAGTGAAACTCTTGGTCGAGTAACCGCGCATCTGATTGTGCAAAGTACTTATGTTAGCAAGCCCCATGCTGATGACGCTTGTCGGCATGCGATAGGAATCGTGCAAGTGGTTCAATTTTTCAGGTATAAAAGCTTCTAGAAATCATGTTATTTTCCTCACCCCACCTGATTATTTGGCACTGTGAATCGACCTAGCAATCATGACAGAAGCTACGCAATTGAAACCCCTAATCCTCTATGATTTTCCATCCAAGAAACCAGGTGTGAAATCTTGGAATGGCAATGTTTGGAAAGCGAGGTAAGTACTCGAGTTCTGGTCTTTGAATCGATGGTTTCTACGTCCACGGAATACCAATCACTTGGAAATCAAAATATAGGTACTCTCTCAACTACAAAGGCCTTCCCTACAAAACCATCTGGGTTGAATATCCCGACGTAGCTTCTACCCTCGAAGCAGCTGGTTGCCCACCTAACCCGGTCTTTAAAAAACCCGATGGATCGCCTATATACACTCTCCCAGCTATCGTTGATCCCAATACCGGCGCATGTGTCTCGGAATCTCTCTTGATTGCCGTCTATCTCGATAAAACTTATCCAGGCAAACCGACATTGATTCCTGCTGGTACTAGGGCCTTCCACGAAGCACTCCTCGACGCCTTCATGCCAAACATCTTTCCGTTTATCAAGTTTGCGATGTTGAAGACGGCCGAAGTGCTTTTGAACCCGAAAAGCGATGTTTACTTTAGGGAAGCTAGGAAGAACGATGTACTTAGGGGCGTTTCGGTTGAGGATGCATATCCCAAAGGCGATGAGGTACAGGTAGTGTGGAAACAAATTGAAGATGGGATGAATAAGATGGCAACGTGGATGGATAAAGGCGGTTATAAGTTTGCTATGGGCGATAAGATCTCATTTGCAGATTTTGTCTTTGCAGGATTTTTGCAGTACAACAAGAAGGCGTGGGGTGAAGAAAGTAAGGAGTGGAAGAATATGAGCGTGAATTGGGATGGTGGAAGATGGGGAAAATTGTTGAAGGATTTGAAGGAATATGAAAGAGATGATTGAAGTTTCAAGATCTAGTGGCTAGATACTGGTGAGCTCATTCACGGAGAGCGAAATAAATATGATACTAATTACAATACAATTGATCACTTTTATAACGATCACCTTCATGGAAATTGATTTTTTGTTATTTTACTCTGGTACTATGACCTGGCTTCTGAAATTCCTGCGTGAAAAGCCAATGCAGGAGGGCGAGTTGCTTTTCTCTCTCTCCCCGAGTCACACGAAGCATCAAAAGAGATTGAAAATGTCGAAGAAGTCGGGGGAAACAGGTATATCGTTCGATTTCGGCCACCTCGTTTTCAATCGATGAAAGATTTAACCTAGGTATCGTCTAGTACAAAGACTTTGAAATATTTTCCTCAGTGTTGATGATGTCCCGAACGATGAAGAAGTATTTTTTCAAGTACACTTTTCTCTTTGAGAGGTGTGAGGACTGCCCAAAATGAATTTTGGAATTGACTCTTAGAAGGGGGATTGGCCCGGAAGGAGCTAGGTCAGGAGGGTCGAGTCTCATCGGAACCATATGCATCTGTTTTTTTCGAGCCCGGACAAGTCTTACAATCCGGTTGGCCAAGAACATGTCTGAGATCCAGAACGGCCCTTCCGAGCCGACGAATAGGAACGCCAATTCGAATTCGGGTGAGAACGAAAATGAGGAGTCGAATTTTGGAGACACGGTCAAACCTGGTCAAACCTGTACCATCCTGGTAGATCTATGTCAAAAAGAACGAGGGGCTGGAAAGAAGAATGAAATCTAAAGGCTAAATCCTCATTCTGCCGCTCTCCAGCTGATCTATGATATCCCCTAGGTGCTGCATACATTTGAACCAAGAATACAGAGAGTTTCTCGAAGTCTTCTGCATCTGGATTTCTGTGTTCCGAAACACGATCACGGTTCATGCACTGTTGCAGTATTTCGCTAGAAACAATGGTGTGAGAGCTGACGCAGAAGCGAGTTCTGAATCGGTGGTATAAGGCCCATACAGTAATTAATCGCATCTTGTGCGGTTGAACATTCACGGTTTCTTCCTGATTGTTGCACCCCGTCGAAGAACTTTTGGTATCTTCCTTTACGGTAAAGCCGTGGTATCTTGTGTTCCAGAAAGACCAACGGTCCGCCTCGCGCTCCCGAGAATTTAAACCTGCAAGAGTGCAAACTGTTTCTCCAGCCATACCAGGGCAAAACCATACTCTTATCTCCGCGACGCCTGGGCGGATTATCATACTTACTACTTAATTTGTGAGTCGATCGAAGCTACTTACACTGATGGAACTTTTAACGCCACAAATTAGGATGACCGCCCAGACTGACCATTTCTGTAACTCGAATGAATGGGCGCGCTTTTGGGACGATTAATCATCCAACTTTCACTTACTCATCCAAAGAAACTCAATGCACCAAGTGTCTATATTCTCTCGTCTCCTCTGCGTGTCTTACTAACCAACTCGTCGTTGATCATCTGAACATCCTTTATATATTGCTGTTCACGTCATTTTTACGGACACGAACGGCTGTTGCATGGATTCGAACAGACGTACCCAGACGTACCCTTGATCTTGATGTGGGATACATTAATGACAAGAATCAGTGAGACTGTTGTTCGAGTAACTGCTCATGTCTGATTGTGCAAAAGTACTTATATATGCTGATGACGCTTGTCGGCATACGATAGGAATCGTGCAAGTGGGTTCGATTTTTCAGGTATAAAAGCTCCTAGGAATCATCTTATCTTCCCAACCCCGCTCAATTATTTGGCACTGTGAATCG
>ML179424.1:18735-97004 GCA_004369135.1 Dendrothele bispora CBS 962.96
GATTACATAAGAATTACATTGCACTTGTCAATATGTAATTCTACAGTCATTACAAAGAAGAATTACTGAATGCACATTTGTGCTTTTGGATCCTGCATAGTTTCTGTATATCTTAGAAATATACATGGGACAATACAATGGGATAAAGAGTCCAGTAATGTTTTTTGCAGTACAGTGTGACAAAGGTCCCAGAAATGCTTTTTGCAATACAGTGTGACAAAGGTCACAGTAATGCTTTTTGCAATACAGTGTGAAAAGGTAACAGTAATGCTCCATGTATTACAGTGTGGCAAAGGTCACAATAATGCTCCATGCATTACAGTGTGACAAAAGTCACAGTAATCCCTTTTGAAGTACATGTGTGCAGATTGCACGCAAAGTGCATGCAGAGTGTGTGCAGAGTGTGTGCAGAGTGCATCTTTGCGCGCAAAGTGCTTGCAGAGTGCGTGCAGAGTGTGTGCAGAGTAGTGCTGCCCTGACTCCGACTTTGACTCACTCTGGCTCCACTCCACATGACTCCGACTCCAAACGGCATCAACTCGGAGTCAAGTCATTATTTTTCGACTCACTCCCACTCGAGTCGCTTGGAGTCGCTTAAAACTAGAGTCACTACAAATGCTGTAAAATTTTTCGTCATGGTGAGAAAACGGCCCCAAAATAGCCGGAAACTGAAAAAAATTGAATACATTTGAGGCCAGCGACTCAAGTCGGCTCGAGTCGGAGTCAATTCACAGAAAGTCAACTGAGTCACGAGTCAAAATGAAGACTTGACTCACTCAAAAACCGGCTCGACTCGGCGACTAGTCGGAGTCGAGTCGAGTCACGTGCAGCACTAGTGCAGAGTGCATGTGTAACAAATATACCTTTAGAACCTTACTTCCCACGAGCCCAAGGGCAATGAGTGTGCCACGTATTGGATTGGTGCGAGTAAGTAAGACAAGAAAGGTAAAAGTTAGCCTCACACGTGTACACGTGTGAGGCCTAAATAGGTGTGAGTCACGTGTATGTATGTAAATAGTCGTATCCGTTACACCCTCCCCCACAAAAGCCCTATATAGGGCTTTTACGCATATGTACAATGGTCGTAGATGCAATATAGCACCCCCTTTCTAGTCCTCAGTCCGTCCTGCATTTTCCGCGTGATCGTCCGTGTCCATGGCCGTTGAGGGATCGACTGTCTGAGTTACGAGAGAGGCCATTTCACCGGTAGGTTCTGCCATTTCTGTGTCCAATGCAGGAGTTACTGCCGCCTGAGGTGTAGGTTCCGTCATAACGCTTGACAGAGCCAAAGGTTGAGTCAACGTAAAGCTTGTTGACGTTTGTACTCGAGGCGATTGGGCTGGTACTGGAGCATCTGTGGGGTGAGTCGACGTAGAGCTTGTCGACACAGGTTCGTGTGACGTCGTACTACTTGACGTCGCAGGTGGGACATATTGGATGGCAAAGCGTTTGGTCCGGGCCAATTGGCGGGTCTCTCCAGCTCGTTGGTTGAAGCTTCGTGTTCCTCTCATAGTCTGTCCATTCAGACTGATGTGGTGTAGTCATTCCCTAGCCATTGATTCCCTCTGCTCCGCCAGGTTCCATTCCTCTGGCGGAGTCCAATCACAATTGATCCCCAGGTCTTGTACTGGGGGTCGGCCAAAGACTCTGAGGCGGTTGGATGCAGACCCTTGCAGTTGTCTCCAGAAGGCTTGTTCTTCTGGGAACACCACGATCACGTCGGCTATGAACTGGATTCCCCAATCGTTGATGGAGTTCATCAGCTCAATGGTAATTCCTCGCCGTGCCAGTCCCAGAGTGGGACACGAGTTGCAAATACTTGCGGGTACCCGCAAGTACACTCGTGGGAGACTCGTGGGAAACTCCCACTCGCAGGTAGCAAGTACTCTTATATAAAACTTCCACAAGTGCAAGTATGAATTTTGGGATTAAAAAACTCGCAAGTACTTGCAAAAACTTGCAAAAACTCATGAGTTTTTCACTACTTGCAAGTATTTTGCAAGTACAAGTACTTGTGCCGCAAGTATTTGATGAGTGTGAGTATTGATTTCTTGAACTCAATACTTGCGGAAAACTTGTGCAAGTAACTTGCAAGTGCACTCGTGTCCCACTCTAGCCAGTCCCCTAACCATGGCCTCCATGGAGAACCTTCCTTCTCTAGCCATGACTTCCATGGCTGGGAGTGGTTGGATGTCTTCTCGGGGCGCTACCATCACGTTCCAGTGTCGCACGAGCTGTTCGTACAAGAAGGGTTGCGATGCTAGCTCCACAAACATGTACATGAAGCGCAGGCGTGCTGAGTGGTTGCCCCTCGGGTGCAACAACCTGAAGAGGTTATTGCCCAGTAGTGTTGCAAGGTCCACCTGGAATCCAGTTGCAACCTGCACTCCCGTGTGTGTCCATGGGTTGCTGTGCAGCGCCACCCAAGGGGCTTGTTCGCGCATGGGGTCTGACGGTTGTCGTTGTGCTACAGGGGGCAGGGCTCCAAACGCAAAATCTGCAGAGTCGTCACATTCGTATGTCTTTCTCAAGGACTGTGCATCCTGTAGCCATCGGGGTCGTCTCCAGTGTTGCACAAGGTAGTTGGCCCCAGGCGGGGCCGATTGTTGGTCATGGTTCATGGCCGAGACTACAGCTACTACACGTTGAGCCAAGTGTAGGGCTTCCCAATTTCCTTCCCTCTCTGCAGCAGCCAACAGGTTTTGGGCGTCGCCGATTGATTGGACTCCTTCAAACGTGAAGGGTCCGCTCGATGACGCGGGGCGTCCCAAGGCTGTTAGCTGGCCAATGGGGGGTGCTCACATGTTTGCGCACTGTTCGGTGGTGACAACCAGTTGGTTGTTCGTTCCTGGTTGTTGTGGGCGTCTTCGGCCAGCTGGGTTGGGCAACTTGGGAGGTTTTGGCAACTTTCTCCTCTTTCTCTTCCTCTCCTCTTCTGAGTCCTCCTCTGAGTCCTCCTCTGAGTCCTCCGAGTCTCCTGCCAGTACTCTTTGGATAGAGTGGGGTGTTGTCGTCGTCGTTGGTACTGCCTCGGCCTTAGGTTGTTGAGGCGGTTGGTGGGCAGCTGGGTTAGTAGGTACCTGTACGGTCCCCATGCGTCGTGGAGGTTCCGGGTCTCTAGGAGGAGGGGGCATCCGATCTCTTCCGCTCACTCTTCGAGGGGACGTGCTCCGTCGTTCATCCCTGGAGTACTCTCGTCGTGGAGACTGGCGGCGTGGGTTGGCAGGTGGTGGTGGTGCTCGTTCTCGGTCCTCGAGCCTCCTCTCCACTTCTTCTCTTCTCCATCTCGCGTCGTCCCTTTCTCTCCTCAGTCTAGCGACTTCTCTTTCTAGTCCCGTCACCTCTCTATTCCTTTCCGCAAGGTCTCGGAGGATGTCGGTGCTTCCCATGGTTGTGAAATAGTTGTCTCTCTCTCTTTGGGCTTGTTCGAGAGAGGGTTTGTTCCTGTTGGCGTGTTGCATGATATGCTGGCAGTACGCGTCGCACGTCACGCAGTCCGTGTTGTGGACCAGCGTTCTTGTCCATGAGTCGACGATCCAGTGGTTCTGGGTCGGAGTCGGGCCCATCGCCACATCTTGTGTCGATGAGGGGTTTGCAGTCGAGGTTGGTGGAGGGGGGTAAGGTCCTCCCCCTCCAAATCCAGCTCCGGGTTGGTTGCTCGACGAGCTGCCTCCGGAGCGGTTTTGGTTAGTTGGTGTTGTTGGGTGGTTGGGCATGGCGAGTGGCGGTTGAAGTTTAACTTCAACCGTAACGAGTTCCGAGATTATCAAATTTGTAATCACGTGATAGGCACGTGGTTGGTCCGTGCGCTACTTCGTTACTTTTTCTTGCGAGGCCTGCCTCGCTTTCTCTTCTTAGTTAGGGGTTCTTTCTTTGGCACGTCTTGCCAACGCTTTACCCCTGCTACCTTAAAGTACTCATCGAGTGCTTTCAGCTCCTTGACATCTGTATAAGGTTGCCAAGTAATGTCACCCAATGTCCATCTGATGGCAAAATATGGTTTCCCATCCCTCCAATCATGCCCTTCGATCGCCTCTACAAAGAATTCCGCATCTGGCGGGGCTCCAAAACCGTAGGGCTCAGGCTTAGACCTGTCCGGGAACAGGACTGAGTCACTCTCCTCAAAAGGCCTTAGGAGAGACGTGTGGAACCTTGGGTGAATTCTTCTTTTGCGCAAGTCCTCTGGGAGGTCTAGCTCATATGTCGACGTTTCGCTGTCGGCATATTTTACTGTGTACGGCCCTACAAACTTCGGGCAGAGCTTGGTCATTCTATCCTTGGGCAGGTTCAGGTTTTTAGTCGATAGGTATACCTTATCGCCAGACTAGAGTAAAGATTCTACAGGATATACTACAGCTTACATACCTAAAAGTAAGGAGTAAAATTGATCCAACTGTCAATGAGATGCTTTAGCTATTGGCCAGCACAGTAGACCTGTCATGATCACAGTAAAACCATAAAATTAAGAAAGAACTGTGGAATAAGTACTCATTAAGTTGTACAAAGAGTACAACATCTTTATTAATCACCTGTGGAATAAGTACTAAAGTACCAATAAGTATAAGAAAGTAAGAAAGTAAGAAAAGGATATAATGGGGCTCACCTCAGTAAGTTGTACGAAGAGTACAACGTCTGAGGTGCTGCTATCCCCTTTAGGTAACTTATATACTAAATCAGGAGTCCGATCGAAGTAACTACACTTGTCCGTATCGAATCAAATAAGGAAATAAATGAAAAGTAAATCAAATATGTATGAAACTATGCTACCAGATGAATCGACGGCTTGAACAGTCTGTATGTAGATAAAAATAAATCCAACACTCCCCCTCAAGCCGGAGAGAGTCCAAGTTGCATAGCAAAGTGCTTCACTTTGATACTAGGCATCGCCTTAGTCAAAGTATCAGCCACCATGTCCTTCGTAGGACAATACTCCAACCTAATCTTCCCTTCCTCTATCACGTATTGGATATAATGGAAACAAATGTCGATGTGCTTCATCTTTCCGTGGTATTGATGATCGCGAGATAGGGCAATAGCGGCCTGATTGTCCGAATTAAGTAGAGTCGGCGAGTTGAGAATAGAGAGAGTGGGTTCGAAGACTTGAGAAACGAGAGAACGAATCCAGATTCCTTCTTTCGCAGCCTCGGTAGCTGTGATGTATTCTGATTCGGCAGTAGAGAGAGAAACTAGGGTTTGCGAGCAGGAAGACCAACTAACCACTTCGCCATCGACCAAATAGACATACCCGGTGATAGACCTTCTATAATCATTCATACTTCCATCAGCATCTACATATCCATCCAAACTTGTTTCTCCACAACCATAAGTAAAGGACCAGTCCTTTGTAGTGTTGAGATAAAGAACGACTCGTTTGGCTGCGTTCCAGTGAGCCATGCCTGGATTAGTGACAAAACGAGCAAGAGTGTGAACAGCATAAGCAATGTCGACCCTAGTACCTACGCAAGCGTACATCAACTTTCCAACAATGGTTCGATAGGGTATACTCTCCATGACTCTAGCTTCTTCGGGAGTCTGAGGAGATTGGGACAAATTGAGTCGATTGTTAGGATCCATGGGGATAGTGGTAGGATGAGTATTCTCTTGTTCAAACTCTTTAACGATAGACTCGATATATGCGCGTTGAGATAAGGATAGGGTGCGGTTGGTACGGTCACGGGTGACCTGGATTCCGAGAATCCAATGAATAGGTCCCATGTCGGTTATAGTGAATGCTTCACGAAGCTTTGCTTTGACGTGGTCAATTAGAGCTGTGGTGGAAGCTATAATAGTGAGATCGTCAATGGAGGCAACAATAATAACAAGTTGACCGTCTTGGTGTCGATAGAACACCGCTTGATCTACATCACATCTCCTCATGTTCAACAACTCCTTCAATGTCTTTCCAAATTTGATATACCAATAGCGTCCGCTTTGTTTGAGTCCATAGATAGGTCGCTTCAGTTTGAGAATGGTAGAAGACGGATTAGTGGAAAGGGGATAACCAGGAGGGTGCTTGATATAGATTTTTTCGTTTTCGAGCAAGTCGCCATTGAGGTATGTGCCTTTAACATCTACTTGGTGGATCTCGAGGTCATAGCGTGCAGCGAGGGCAAGTGAGAGTCGAATTGAGGATAAACGAGCGACTGGCGCGTAAGTTTTGGTATAATCAACTCCCCATTCTTGGGTAAATCCCTGCGCAACTAACCTCGCCTTATACTTTGCAACTGCCCCTTTCTCATCCTTCTCCACCTTGAAGACCCATTTGCATCCAACTATATTCACATCTTGAGGTTTCTCTACAACTTCCCAAGTCCCATGTTCCATCAAGTTCTCCAACTCCTCATGAATCGCCCTTTCCCATTTGTCCCAATCACTAGATCTCTTCGCCTCTGCTATCGTCTTTGGCTCAATTCCTTTGGATTTGGCTATGTCGGCTGCCATGGCTTGTTCAACGTACGTAGTGTCGGCAATAGTAGGAGGGGATAGTCCAGTAGGTAGATGGGATCGAGTACCGGTAGTTCCAACGCCATCTAGGATGGTTCAAACGTATTGAGAGGGTTTTCGAATGCGTTGAGGACGGTCAGTAGGGATTTGATCATTAGATCGGAGTTCAGGATGAGGTTTTGAATTGATGGAGGGATCGGAATTAATTTCGGAGTTAATGACGGTGACCTCGGAATCTGTTGAAGAAGCGGGATTGAATTGAGAATTGAATTGGTAGCCAGATGTGGCTGTGCCCTCCCCGTCAATCTCGGCTTCTTCAACCTCTTCAATCGCAAATACCAACAAACGCTCAACCGTTACCGTCTTCGTTTGTTTCCAATAAACTCTATGACCCTTGCTCTGCTTCGCATTCTCTGTTCCTTCATTGAATCCGACCCATCTTCCCACTTTAACTCAGCTTCCAAGCTTCTCAGTATCTGTATCGTGAACGTATACCTTTGCTCTCCATTCAGGAATCTTCGAGAGATTAGGCTTGCGACCATAAGCCAACTCGTAAGGTGTTTTCCCACCTAAGATCCTAGTACCAGTTCCATTCTTTAACCAAACGGCGTGACGGATCGCTTCTCCCCAAAGAAACTTCGGCAAGCCACTAGAATGCAGCATAGCGTGGACGCGCTCGAGTAAGAGTCGATTGAGTCTCTCGGCGACTCCACTCTCTGTGGGGGTATCATGGACAGTCGTGAGGTGAGTAGTACCGGCTAGCTTTAAGTGACGAAGGAACTCATCACTAGTGTACTCTCCACCAAAGTCGCTTTGCAAGATTTTGACGGCGGTCTTCATGTGGACTTTAACCCAAGCCTCATACATTTTGTAGGCTTCAAAAGCCTCGCTCTGTTCATGGAGCAGGTAGAGGTGAGTTAGTCAAGACATATCGTCAGTGAAGCAAATAAAGTAACGTTTCCAACCCTTCGATTCTACTGGCGATGGTCCCCACAAGTCCGAGTGCGTCTTATTGCCAAACTCCTTTGCCAAATCACTTGCCCTTTGCTTCGGTACCGGTCTCCTTGCCATTTTTGCAAATATGCACGATTCACACAACCTTCCATCATCTCTGAGATCTTCCAACTCTATTCCCTTGATAAAACCTTCCCGGACCAGCTCTCGTGCAGCCTTCTTTGAAATATGACCCATCCTCCTATGAAACTCATTCAACGTTAGCTTTTCTACCGTTGTATAAGCGTGCCCTATATTCCCATCATCGACAACTTGATAGAGGCCATTAGACTTCGGTATGTTGTCTATAACTCTGTCATACTCGTTCTTGATTAATGTGTGGCCATCTCGAAAGGTAATACTATAGCCAAGGTTGTCAAGTCGTCCAATTGAGACTAGAGTAGTAGCAAGTTTGGGAACGAATAGGCATGAGTCGAGAGGGAGGTAAGAGTTGTGTTCTAGAAGGAGGTGAGCGTTACCAATCATGTTCCCAGAGAACAGATTTTGATTAGCCGCTCAAAAGATCTTTCTAGCGCAAGGGATAGGAGGTGAGAGAAAGATCCCAGCGTTCGGACTCATATGCATACTGCAGCCCGAGTCAAGAATAAACGTGGAGGGAGAATGGATCGGAGCAGCCATTTGGCACTCGTCAACGCTAATGCCTTCACTAGGGATTAGCCACAAATCGGGGAGGGGAACGAATAAATCGTTGAGAGATGGTTCAGCGCCTACTGCTCGTGCGCTGCCTGAACATTCTTCTTCCTCTACTATCTCCTCTCTTTCTAACTCCTCTTCCCAAACTTTATAGCCATGCTTCTCGAGGTATAGATATGCGACTATCGCAGTCTGACCGGCACAACAAACCCAAAGTGCCCTCAAATGATTCTCTTCCAAAACTTCGTTCTCCTCAACAATCTTTCTTCCATTCACCTCTAACCTTTCAAATTCCAACTCTGCAAGGTCATCCTCTTCTTCTAGTTTGACTTCTCTAACCTCGGGACTATAATTGCGAGTCATATACTCGCATACCGCCTTCATTCGGTCTTTGATCTCCTCCTCGGAGGATAAAGTCCCAACAACAATCTTGGTTTCAACGCCAAGTATATCGCTAACCTCTGCTAGTCCTTCGAAGATATCTCCTTCATCCTTGAACTTGGTACCTTCACTACTCTCGGACTCGTATTCGACCCATGCAGCGTATGCATGCTCGATCTTCTCTTCATCGAACTCCAATTCATCTGCGACATGCGATTTGAGAGGTATCGCATCAGATCCAGTTGCTACTGGAGTTTCCTCCGTTGTCTATGCCAAGCAGCTAGGTGGTCCAAAGACCCACATTTATAACAACTCCTTCGGTAGCCGTTGAAGTTACCTCTTCCTCTAGCTCTTCCTCGACCTCTATTATAACCTCTACTTCTCCAACCGGATCCTCTCGTATTCGAATTAGACTGACTCGATCTCGGAGAGTTGCTAGGAGGTTGAGAGAGTGAGCTGTCAGATAGGAAAGCAACATTATTGGAATGGGATGCAGGAGAGGAAGTAGGCTTCTGATCCTTGGGCTTCGCATTGGAGATGGCTTTGGTTTGACGTTTGTCTTGCCTAAAGTCATATTGTCTCTGGATGGAGTCGACAAGCTGAGAAGTAGGAATTTTGATCCCTTGTATAGCGCTAGACTCAATTAAAGTATTAATAAAGTTGCGATACAAGTCTGGAATGACTTTGAGAAGGTGGGATCACAACTCGCTATCTGATACCTGTCCTCCGGCGTCCTCTGTCTCTTCTACTAGTGCCACATCCTCATCCAAAAATTCCCTAACATTGTCCTTATCCCCGCACAACCTATTCTCCCAACTGGTCTTCATGTTCGAAATCGCTACCTCAGTCTTAACTTGTAACTCTTGGACCAAGTTGATCCATATATCGTATACTCGATTCGTATTTCGAGTAACCTTTCGCAACATCACGTCGCTAAGACAGTTGGTAAGCTGAATTCGAGCTAGATTCTCAAGCCGAGTCCAAGTGTTATAGACCTGGAGTTGGCCAAGGTACATAGTAGATTTGGGGTCATCGGGATGGATAGGGGGAACGAAGTGACAGAGGTAAAGGTGGGCAATTCCAGCTGCCGAATTGGCATTCTGAAATCGTTCTTTGAAGATCGCTCAGTTCTTTCCCTTGTCATCGACTACTGGAACCTTGCTGTAGAAGTAGTCAATATGGTTAGGCATGGAGGAAGATGTAGGTTCCGCTGATTTGATGAACGCGCCACCAGCCACTGGAGTAGATCTAGTAGTAGCGGTCTCACGGAAATGATGTTAGGAGTAGTGGAGTCGGTACTAGTGGGCATAGGGGTCAAAGGGGTAGAAGTCTCATCGCTGGGGTCGTCCTCGAACGAGACGTTCCCTCGAGCTCTCGAAGCGGACAAAGCTGGGGGATCAGGAGGAGGATTGGGAGGATTAGCGGGAGCTGCTCTAGGAGGCATAGTGATTCACAGGGAGACGGTTTATGGGCCGAGCTTGCAGTATACGAAGTAGTAGCTTAGGGGGCGGGGCCCATAACCTGTGGAATAAGTACTCAGTAAGTTGTACGAAGAGTACAACGTCTTTATTAATCACCTGTGGAATAAGTACTAAAGTACCAATAAGTATAAGAAAGTAAGAAAGTAAGAAAAGGATATAATGGGGCTCACCTCAGTGAGTACAGCGTCTGAGGTGCTGCTATCCCCTGTAGGTAACTTATATACTAAATCAGGAGTCCGATTGAAGTAACTACGCTTGTCCGTATTGAATCAAATAAGGAAATAAATGAAAAGTAAATCAAATATGTATGAAACTATGCTACCAGACGAATCGACGGCTCGAACAGTCCATATGTAGATAAAAATAAATCCAACAAGAACAATCAGTGGTCTGTGAATAGTCATGAATAGGAGTTAGAGCAACTATTCACAATAGAAAATGGTTATAACTATATGTTGTGAATGAAGAAAAGAAGGAAAAGAAGTAACAATAGTTGTGATTAGAGAGAGTTAACAGTTCTTGATTGGAACCATCAAAAGCTGTAGGTTTTCTTATCTCCAATTTAGATTCACATGCAATTGCATCCCTGATGTTCTTGTCTTCTTCACCAGCCCTTGACATTGTGCGCATTGCGCATGACGCACTCTGGATGCACTCTACACACACTCTGCATGCACTCTGGATGCACTCTGCACACACTCTGGATGCACTCTGGATGCACTTTGTGCGCATTGTGTTTGTGTGCATTGTGCATGCACTCTGCATGCACTTTGTGCACATTGAGCACGCAGAGTGTGTGCAGAGTTGCATGCAGAGTTGCGGTGCAGAGTTGTGCACAGAGTGCGTGCAGAGTTGCGCGCAGAGTGCGTGCAGAGTTGCATGCAGAGTTGCAGTGCAGAGTTGTGTGCAGAGTGCGTGCAGAGTTGCACGCAGAGTGCGTGCAGAGTTGCGCGCAGAGTGCGTGCAGAGTTGCGCGCAGAGTGCGTGCAGAGTTGCGCGCAGAGTGCGTGCAGAGTTGCGCGCAGAGTGCGTGCAGAGTTGTGCGCAGAGTGCGTGCAAAGTGCATGCACACGCACCCTGCAAGCACCCTGCACACACTCTGCACGCACTCTGCACACACTCTGCATGCACTCTGCACACACTCTGTGCCCACCCTGCACACACTCTGCACGCACTCTGTGCACACCCTGCATGCACTCTGCACACACTCTGCGCGCACTCTGCACACACTCTGCACGCAATCTGCACACATGTATTTCAAAAGGGATCACTGTGACTTTTGTCACACTGTAATGCATGGAGCATTATTGTGACCTTTGCCACACTGTAATACATGGAGCATTACTGTGACCTTTGTCACACTGTAATGCAACAAGCATTACTGTGACTTTTGTCACACTGTAATGCAACAAGCATTACTGTGACTTTTGTCACACTGTATTGCAAAAAGCATTACTGTGACCTTTGTCACACTTTACTGCAAAGAACATTACTGTGACTCTTTATTCCATTGTATTGTCCCATGTATATTTCTAAGATATACAGAAACTATACAGGATCCAAAAGCACAAATGTGCATTCAGTAATTCTTCTTTGTAATGACTGTAGAATTACATATTGACAAGTGCAATGTAATTCTTATGTAATCCTTCTGTTTTGCAGATGGTTTACAGTGATCTCACCCAGTACTTCCCAATCATTACAAGGACAAAACTGTGATCTCTTTGTCACAGAAAAGAGTTCAGTAGTACTTTATACAATACAAGCTATCAATGCACTGACTTCCATAATTCCCAATGTAAAACTGGTGTATTACATAGATACTACAAGATTATGTAACTCAGTGAAATGTATCAGAATTACAGTAGTACTGCATTGTACTTCCATTGTATATTAGCTTGTTTTACAGAAACATTACGGAGATTGTTTATTCAGTATTTCCTACTAAAAATGTTCAAGCCATTACATAAAGGTTTTACTGTGACATTTTGTCACACTGTATTGTCCACTGTATCTCCTCAAGATATACAGAGGTGTTACAGGATGCCAAAGCAACAATGGGTATTTCATAATTTTTTCTGTAATGATTGTAGAATTACACGATGAAATGTTCAGAGTAATTCTTATGTTATTCCTCTGTTTTGCAGTTGGTTTACTGTGATGTCACTCAGTACTTCCCAATCATTACAAGGACAAAACTGTGACATTTTTGTCACAGAAAAGAGTTCAGTAATACCAAGTACAATACAGGTTATCTATACACTGATAACTGACTTCTGTAATTCCTCAAGCAAAACTGGAACATTACATAGATATTACAAGATTATGTATCTCACTGAAATGTATCTGAATTACAGTAATGCTTCATTGTATTTCCATTGTATATCAGCTTGTTTTACAGAAACATTACAGAGATGCTTTTTGGATATTTGTTCAGTATTTCCTACTGAAAATGTTCAAGCCATTACAGCAAGATTTTACTGTGACATTTTGTCACAATGTATTTCTCAAAAGTTACAGTGACATCTGTCACATATTCATTATGTATTTCCCTGTGAGATACAAAGGAATTACAGGATTCTTTTTTCTTCTGTATTTCCTTTTGGAATGCAAATGTATTACAGAGATTATTACTGTGACTGATTGTCACCCTGTATTTCCTTTGTATATCTTGAAGAATTACAGTGGTTATACAGGATGTCAAAACAAAATTGGGTGTCCTGTATTTCATTCTGTAATGAAATTGGAAATACATACTGAAATGTTTAAGATATTTCTCATGTATTTCCACTGTATTGTGGATGATTTACAATGATTTGCACCCAGTGGTATCGGTTTTTGGATAGGGGCTGTCGCTGAAGAGAAAAATGCAAAAAACTCGGCGGGAGCCAGCGATGAAACAAATAAAAAAATTATGTAAGCAGGTTTCTAGGGATATTTTGGGGTGGGGAATTCGAATTTTCAATCAGTTTTGTAATATCTTCAGCAGTTCTTGAGATATCAGTAAATTACTGCAAAAGAAAGCCAAAAAAAGTTTTTTTCCCAGGGGAGCCAGATAAGGATTGAAAAAAAACAGGTAAGCAGGTTTCTAGGGGTATTTTTGTGTGGGGAACTCGATTTTTAATCATTTTTGTAATATCTTTAGCGGTTCTTGAGATATCAGTATATTACTGTGAAAGAAAGCCAAAAAAAGGTTTTTTCCCAGGGGACCCAGATAAGGATTGAAGAAAATCAGGGAAGCAGATTTATAGGGCTGGTTTGGTGTAGGGTATTCGGATTTTCAATCAGTTTTGTAATATCTTTAGCAGTTCTTGAGATATCAGTAAATTACTGCAACAGAAAGCCAAAAAAGTTTTTTCCCAGGGGACCCAGATAAAGATTGAAAAAAATCAGGTAAGCAGGTTTCTAGGGGTAGTTTGATGTGGGAAACCTGAATTTCTCATCAGTTTTGTAATATCTTTAGCGGTTCTTGAGGTATCAGTAAATCACTGTGAAAGAAAGCCAAAAAAGGATTTTCCCAGGGGACCCAGATAAGGATTGAAAAAACTCAGGTAAGCAGGTTTCTAGGGGTAATTTGGTGTGGGGAGTCCAAATTTCTTATTGATTTGTTAAGACTTATAGCTGTTCTTGAAATATCAGTAAATTACTGTGCAAGAAAGCAAAAAGATGTTTACTACTGTGAAGGAAAGCAAAAAACTGTTTTTTTTTACTAGAGAGATGTAGGGCAGAATTGGAGAGGAGTTTGAGTTCTCAAAGCACCAAAAGACAAACACCAAACTGTTTTTTTTGTACAGGTAGAGTGGAAAACAATAAAATATATATGTAGCAGGACTACATGACTTCATCATTCTTACACCTAGGTTCATGTGGTTAACAGAATGATCACAGAACATATGAAGATGTAAACATGTAGGTCCCGGCAACATGTCCGCTGCACTAAAAGGCAGATTTATGAAGTGTTACCACTTCATAACCCGGGACCTATATAAGGAGCTTGCGGAACCTGTACGACAGGGCACAAGCTCATAAACACCTGACCGGTAGGTTAGTCAGCATGTTTACACCATCGCAACCTTCAAACCACAGCCACCGGGACACGAGTGGTGGCTCCTGATCAAGATTGCTTATGTCATATAAGCTACCCCACCCAAGTGTGCAACAGGTTCAGTCTAGAGGGTCCGGTCCGGAGATGGACAGCCGGCAACCTTTGCCCTGACCCGGGTTTGAACCGCCAACCCTTAGACTTGCCTGCCGTAACACTTCATAAATGTGTAAACATGTAGGTCCCGGCGACATGTCCACTGCACTAAAAGGCAGATTTATGAACTGTTGCCAGTTCATAACCCGGATCCTATTGCAGCGGACATGTTGCCGGATCCTGCATGTTTACAGAAGAGGGAACATAGTTTCCAACTACATTTAAGGTTGCCCCTTTCAATAGTAACCTTTGCATCCCCTCAAGAAAAAGTATATGTCAGTGAGCACAAATTTGAGAACATGTCAGCACCAGTTAATGGATTGACAAAAATCACTTTGATCCTCTCACCTAAATTGTGTCTAGGTTTCTGTAACTTTGCATGGTGCCTATTTCTACTCAATGAACTGATTTTCTGCTTTTGAAGGAGTAACTCCATTTGCATCCCACTACTGTGACTTCTTATCTTTGTGCTTTCTTTCACAGTGATATACCAATATCTCAAGAGTGACTAGTTTCAAGAAACTGATCAGTGATTCAAATTCCTCAACAACTACCCATAAATCCTGTGCATTCCTGGAAAGAACATAAATAACTTTTTTGCTTTCTTTCACAGTAACTTACTGATATCTGGAGAAGTGCAAAAGATATCAATGAACAAATCAAGAATCTGAACTCCCTAGTGATAATTGGCTTTAGAAGGGAAAAAACATGTTCCTGCTGGAAATATTGACAAATGTAAAATTTGAACTTTCCACCCCAAACTATTCCCTGCAACCTACTTGTATAATTTTTTTCAATCCTTATCATCCCTGTAGTCTGGTAGTTATGTTTAGGGGGCTGGTGCCCGTACTTTTGGATGACATAATCCGCCCTGGCAGCCCTGCGGCAGCTAGACAGGTGGTGCGTATATGTCAAGACCTAGATTCCGCGAGTCGCGAGTAAGTCGTCAACGAGAAAGGTTTGAGAATCGCGAGAATAAGTCTCTGGGTTATTAACCAGACTAGAGTAAGGAATCTACAATATATGCTACTGTTTATATACTATAAAGTAAGGAGTACGATCGATCTAACTGTCAAAGAGGTGCTTTAGCCATTGGCCACCGCACGAGAGGTGATCGCGACCACATAGGACCTGTCGCGATCATGGTAGAATGGGAAGTGCAATAGTAAGTGATCGTCGATCTGCGAATAGTCGCGAATAGGGGTTTGCACGACTATTCGCAGTAAGAAATAATGAAAGATAAAGAAAAGGAAATAAGTAAATCACGATTTGAGGGAGTTCATGACAGTATACCACAATTGCCCAGTGATTTTTAGCTCAAATAAATCTCCTTACCCTTATCTGGCTCTGTACAAATTTGCTAATTTTTTCACTGTGTCGTTGTTGAGAACGAACGGCAGTACATCTGGTACCGGGACGTAAAATAATCACGTGCCATGTGGTGTTTTGATGGGTCCGCGTCTATCCGCGTTTTTAGCTTGATCGGTTATTATTGGACCGAGGGGTGGATTAGCTCATCAAAAAGTACGGGCGCCAGCCCTATGACTTATTTACCAGACTACATACATGTTGTATGTATCGTCAGTCTGGATTCTCGAGACTATCATCCCTGGGAAAAACACATTTTTTTGCTTTCTTTCACAGTTATTTGCTGATATCTCAAGAAACACTAAAGCTATCAACATGTAGATGACAAGTTTGAACTGCCCACCCCGAACTACTCCTAGCAACCCACTTGTGATTTTTTTCAATCCTTATCTTCCCCTGGTAAAAAAACATTTTTTTGCTTTCTTTCACAGTAATTTACTGATATCTCAGGAACCGTTAACGATATTACAAAACTGATCAAAAATTCAGGTTCCCCACATTAAACCACCTCCAAAAACCTGGTTCCCTGATTTTTTCAATCCTTACCTGGCTCCTCTGGGAAAAAACTTTTTTTGGCTTTCTTTTGCAGTAATTCACTGATATCTCAAGAACTGCTGAAGATATTACAAAACTGATTAAAAATTCGAGTTCCCCACACAAAAATACCCCTATAAACCTGCTTACCTGATTTTTTTCAATCCTTATCTGGCTCCCCTGGGAAAAAAAAACTTTTTTTGGCTTTCTTTTGCAGTAATTTACTGATATCTCAAGAACCGCTGAAGATATTACAAAACTGATTGAAAATTCGAATTCCCCACCCCAAAATACCCCTAGAAACCTGCTTACATAATTTTTTATGTGTTTCATCACTGGCTCCCACCGAGTTTTTTTTGCATTTTTCTCTTCAGCGACAGCCCCTATCCAAAAACCGATACCAGATTTGGAATCTGTGGGAAAATCTGCACCAGATTGTCCAAGACACCCTTGTCTTATCTCTCTTATATCAGTTTTAGCAAAATCACCCCTATCTTATCTCTCACATATCAGGTTTTATCAAAATCACCCTGTATCAGCCACAATTAGCACTCCTGTGGCTATATCACATGACTATAATCCTTTTGGGAAGGGCGGGAGGCGGTGGAGGGCAATGACCAAGGACCCCCGCTCACTGTCTCCAGCCATCACGTGAATAGAGATACTGACCATGACATTTGTAAATGTACACTTGGAGTCAGAATGCATGTGAACAAACCTGTCACACACCTTACTAAGACTGTTACAGCCTTACCGAAGCCATGCCATGTAATTTATAATCATTCTATGGTGCCAGAAAGCCTTAGAACAATGCCAGTAGAGCTTTGTATTGGAATTTCTATTTTACGATAAACAGATTTACCAGCTCAGTTGATAGCTATGTATCTAGCTATGATCTTTTGATTGTTTTTACTCCAGTTGACATCACAGTAGCCACAGTAGCCACAGCACTACTTCATTCTTTCATCATAGTTTTATCATTGCCTTGACATGTAGTATATGTTGTCATACGTATATTTGTAGTAAACTAGCAGTATAAAAGTAGGTAGAAACTTTGTAGTATCCTCACGCAGTTGCAAGGCCAGCCAACTGCAAAATATACTTGTACTCAGCTCCCTATGTTGTCCTAAACATCCTCTACATTTATATCTAAATTGTGTGGCACGATGCTCCCCAATATCTCACACTTTGGGCATAGCCACTGAGTTGCCCATGTTATTTACAAGTAGCGGTGCTTGATTTTGACCTGTACATTTAGCAATGTACTACAGCATCAGCCGGGGAAGTGGCTGAGACCACTGTGGCTAATATAAATATGATTATGTCCTGATCCAAAGAGAATAGAATTAACTCCAGACTAAATTATCTTTGAGTCCAGACTAGAGTCAAGTCTAAAGTCTAAATCTAATTAGAATCTAGAGCGATGATCAGTTGCAACGATTGCGTGCCTTACAAAGGATAGATCCAGAGAGGCAGGGCGCCGTTTCTAGAAACAAGTCCCACTTATTTGATTTAATCAGGATAAAAGATAGGGGGTCCGACAGACCGGTGACTCGCTATGACTAGAATTAGGGGTATGACGACGATGGGCACATACTACAGAATTTATCCGCAGACCCGCCTAGGGTAGTGTTGCACATGACTTGAGTCGCAAAAATTTTTTTTGTGCATGGTGAATGTTCCGGTCGTTTTTTGTAATTCATATCATAGTTCAATGTATTTTGATACTCTAAAACCACATTTGGACAGTATACAGACAGTTTCTTAGGTTTGAGAGCATGCGAGTCATTTTGCCGGAGTCACGAGTCATTTCAGTATTTAAGGGGTATTGCACTTCACCAGCTGTTTTATTTAATATAAAAATGTGGTCAGTAGATAGAGAATTTTTTTTCCTTTCTGACAAGCCATAATAAGTGGAACTTGATGTAGTTTTTTTGCGCAAAAAACCTCGAGTCATGGACAAGTCGAGGCTGGGTCACGAGTGAGTCACATGCAACACTAGCCTAGGGCTCCGGTATGACAGAACTTGACAGAGTATGACTCTTGACCAATGAGAGTCCAGATATTAGAAGAAGTCGGGTCAGGACTTGTCAATGTAGATGACTCGACGGCCAGTACACACAGGCGCGATAATAAATCTAGATTAAAATAAATGAGTACAGACTTGAAAGAATTGATTTAGAGAGACAAAATAAGTAACAAAGTTTCTATATACGGACTGTGACGCGCACGTAAATTACAAAAGCTTATTTCTACATACCATATATAGTAGGAGGACTGTAGATCTCCTAGATAAAATAGTTCCTTTATTTTTCATTTTACTCTGTACATATAAAAGGACAGTGTATACAACCCAAGTACTCCAGTGACTGTAGTATGGTTCTTGCTCGCACATAGGATAGCTGATTCAGGAGGAGATCTCCAGTATCATAAAGGCACACCTTTGTTGTTTAAAAGCTTGCCTAACCTGAAAGTCGGCTCCGGAAGAGTACGAGATTTGTAGACACTCAATTCTCTGCTCAATAGTATAAATTTTGTTGGTGATAACTTTGTGCCTTTTCAGAAGTTAACTCTGGACTGAACAGTTGAATCAGTGGTTTCGCCTTGAAAGCCATTCGCACTGGTCAGCAAGTAATATAAGTCTTTTCGCCTCGAAAGCCATTAGATTATATTGCGGGAAGACATTTTATAAGTGTTTTCTTCATTGGTTATATATTTGTTTCGCCTCAAAAGCCATTCAAATATATTTCAAGTTGTACAAGCCCCTGTTTTGCCTCGAAAGCCATTCAGACTTGTATTGCGGGTTATCGTCCTCGATACCTTTACTTCCACAACCAAATCAATCACATTTACATTCACTTGAGTGTATAGACTTCACATTTACTTTTGTGTACTTGTCTAGACTTAGATATCTGTTGATATATTGAGTCATGACTAGAATATTCAACTCCAGACTTGATTAAAACTTCGCTTCACTGTTGTTTTGTGTGTTTGCTGCAAAAGGATTCTGTCTCCAAACCCCAGACTCGCTCGCATACACTACATATTGAGGATTAGTTTAGTATTCATTAGTGTATTGGCTTTGAGATTACTTTATTTATAGAGTGATCTTATTTTTGATATATTGATTTGTACTACACTCAGCCACACAGCCCATTTCTATATCAGTTGTAGTGCTCTGCACTTTAACGCCGTATATGTACACTTGTAAACTATATTGATAAATAGTTATGTTGTACTTGTGTTTTTATCTTGTAGTGCAAATACCATCTCCATGTCCCCTGGACGCCTTTCAGTGTTATGTTGAGTGATTCCACTTTTGACCATTTTGAGTCCATTTTTGCTTGAGTCTATCTCAACCTGGGCATTTTGGCCGACTTTATCTTAATCCATCAACTGAGGCTACTGGTCCACTTCAATTTGACAATTTTGCTTCTGTGATTCCTCTTTCCTTCCTTTTAGCAGCGCTCGCCTTATCAATTTCATTGGCCATAAATAAACAAGAGCTTGGTGTAGAGGTTATCACGGCTGGGTATCGCAGTCCTGTTACAGCAGCGCCTGGTTTGATTCCAGGAGCTCTAATTGTGTCGAAGTGTGTCACATTTTTTCCCTCTGTAACATTGTCTATGCCCAGTGGAAAGGCTCATCACACTGTTTCACAGTTCTTCGTTGCCTTTCAACCTTTAAAATCTTTAAATCTGGCCATTGTATTGGATTGAGTACACTATTCAACCGGTACTGCTAGTATATGGTCATGTAAGAATATTGTGATTGGAAAGGGTTGATGAGGAACTTTTTACATTGGTCCAGAGCCAATATGGAGGACCAACTTAATGGTCGCTCCCTTGAAAAGTAATCAGGAACCAGCATACAAGTCTGTCTGATCTCTGATAAAGAAACAATACCCCCACTTGGATTACCCTCTGAGTCCGCACTTTTTGTAACAGAAAATAAGCCATGTCCGGCATTTTTGCTACTCGGCAACGGTTTTGAAAACCACTCCACATACGCCAGGTGATGTTGTGGCCAACTAGAAGGGGCTGGAACAGACATCTTAAGTGCATTAAATGAATTCTGAGGAAGGCGGAAGATAAGCCGCACTCGACCCAGACGACAACCTAGCATGATTTTTAGTGCGTTGTAAAGTTTTCCAGTTGGCAGCAGGACTCATCTTCCAAAGAAATGCTTTCTGCATCATTTGTGGCCATTACCACAACTGTGTCAAAACGTCTGGTTTCCGAGCCCTTGGACTTGTTTGGAATTGCCCTAACAATTTCCTGTATCATTCCCCCATCTCCTGGCGATTCAGACTGTATTTTGAATGAATGCCAAACATCAAGCACCAGAATAGGTATGGGAGAATTGCGAATTAAAGCATAATTTCCCTGTCGTTGTGTTGGAGGAAGTAGAGCATTTAGAAACTCCTTCAAATGATACAAGAACTGCAGGATTGAATGGGTGTCCAATATCATTTCCAGGGGCTTGTTTGACTCTGTAGGGTGTTTAGCAATAGTATAAGTGAATGTATTGCCACTTTCTCTTGTTGAGCGCTAGCACCTTCCCCTCAATCAATATTCATGGCTTCACTCAGTTGACTCTTCAGCGTTTTATATCCATAATTGTTGACTTGTGTCGCATCTAATATAGCGGTATTCAGAGTATCATCAGGGTCGTCTCTGTCCTCTGAACCCAAGCTTCCCAAAGAGTCTGCATCTGACTCTGTGGCCCAGGACATTTCAGTTAGAGAATAATCGAACATGGCCACTTTTTCTCATCTAGATATCCACTTGACCATTTGAGGGAAATGATCCCACTTATTACTGGCTCGCCAGCCAATTTTAGTGAAATCGATATGGAGTCGCTCAAAGAGCTCGGTGTTGTAGTTGTCTGTCGCACCAAAACGCTTGATAGCTTCGACATAATGAATAAGAGAATGGAATTTGGGAATATTGAAGTCGTCTCGAACTTCTTTCTGCATAAAGTAATCCTGGTTCTCATGCCACTGCTTGAGAGCGTCCTCCATATATTTGAGGGTCTGATCATCATGAGATTCGTACTGCGCCATGTATATGAAATCCAGGATTGCTCTGCAAGCTTTGGCGCCTTTGCCTGTTATCTCAGGCGCTAAGCATGCAAGGAGGATTTTCCCTATCTCCTTGCACTCTCATCCAGATATCTGTTTAAGAGCAGAGATACTGTTAATACGCCGTGTGAAAATTCTTGCATTTTAAGTGCCAATATTGTGACTATGAGTGCCAATATTGTATCTTTTAAGGGGAATAAGAGGACTGTAGTGAGCCCTGAGCTGTCAGTCAAAGTGCAATATAGCTACTAAGGCTAGATGTGGTGAAATGACTTTGGATTGTTATTGATTCAAGGTTATTATGGCCTATGCTAGTCTCGAGATTGTAAAAACCTTCGATAGTATTGACTTGGGACTGATGTTGGTGACTACCAATATCGGGAGGAACAGCATATCGGATGCTCGACTTGTATATATTGTCATGATCCTAAGGGAAGGGGAAATGTTACGAACGGGAATCGAACCTTCGGCTTGATGCCGAGTTGCCACAAAGTGCACCACATAACAATCTACTTACTGATCACATCAGGAAAAGCTTCATATACACCTTCGTGCAAAAGAAGTCTAATTATGCTTTCTGAACATGAAAATGAATAAATCTGTATAGCTCACACCTTACTCAGTATACTGTTTGTAATGTATTGGATAATTATGTACTTGGAACATGTTTATGCACTTAGGTGAATAAATTACCTTCAAAGCTGTATCAAGAATGTAGAGTATAGAGGTGCTGGGTCATGGGTAAGTGGCATGACATCTCTCAGCTGTGTCTGAGGTTATGATAGTATTATTTAGCCTTAAAGATGAAATGACTTCTCTGGTACTGTATGGACTGCAGCACAGACATGTACACACTTGAAACATTTATGGGGTAGCAAGCCACCCAATATGACCAGTGATTGCAGATGATCTAGTGAGCGTGACTTAAGAGAAAACTTGAAGCTCTGCCGGACGACAAGGAACTTAATTCGAGACACATATTTATGAGGCTGAATTGTACTAGTACAGCATTACTAGTATTAAATAAGTCGAGATTCCGATGTCCTAGAAACATCGCAAAGTACTTAAAAGGACTTACCACTTCAGCTGGTCAGTTGGTGCGGTCAATAGCAAGTACCTTTCCGCTGTGCATTCTTTTGATGAGCCAGTGCACGTTGTATTCAAGACCCGGACCGATATTGATAAGTAGAAGTAAGATGATCACGTGCCTCTGTTTACTGACCGCTGCGACACGCCCACATGACTGTTTGAGCGGAGCTTCAAATGTTTTCTTTATTAACTTCAGCCTTCTCACTTCGTCCCAGTTTCGTCCCTTCTTCCACTCCACTCTCCGACCTCAAGAAACAACACCATCACAACAACAACAACAACACCAGTGATGCTCCGTTATTCAATTACCCTATGTACAGTGCCAAACTGGGTAGTCTCCCCCTGCACAAGTCGTTTGATTCTTTTCAAGGTTGATCTTCAACTTGGGCTCTTTCACATGACAACTGGCACTAACTATTCTTTTGATGCTAAGCAGCTCGTTGGCCGAAAATTCACAACTCTGAGGCGGATGTCAAGCACTTCCTCTCCAAGGTCACAAACGAAGTTGGAAAACCTACATTGAGGTAGATTACCATGGTGAAAGGAAGGAATTTGTACGTGTTCTCATTTCTTTGTCATTAATATATCACTTTCTCTAGTCACCGTTCCTGCTTACTTCAAACCCTCTCGATGACCGCCCACCAAGGATGCCAGAACAATCTTCGGCCTCGACATCTTATATATCATCAACAAGCCCACTGCTGCGGTGTCTCGTGAACCACTTTGAGGAATAAGAAAGGTGTGTTCTTTATCTCTATTTTCCGTTGCACGGTTACTAATTGCTACTCTGCAAATATTTCTACCAATGCTCACACTCTGTACTTCCATCACCCATGCCTGTTTCGAAGAACTCTGCCAGGACCTGGTTGCAGCAACTCAAAGGTATGTTTGTATTTATATTTGTATCTACCTGTGACTGATCGACAACCGTTGTTTAGGCCTTTGACATTTATGTGTTTAGTAGCGTGGGCCGACTGATTGTTTAGTGTAATACTAGTAATACTTGTATTAGATATTACCTGTCAATATCATTGTTTTCCTTCATTATCTTATTGATCCCGGTTCTTTATGAGTGAAATAGGAGGGAGATGATTGCCCACACAATGAATATTCAGGTATAGCTGATGCCTTTGGCTGCATAAAGTGGTATAACCTATGTATAATTTATGCATATCTAGAAGGGACTTGCATGAGAGATATAATCTGCATAATAATGTGTTTTTGTATGGTTTCATTCATTTTCATACTCATTATGTCTATATTATGTAGACTATTGTATGGAAGTGTATATGAGGCTTTTCCTGATGCACAGACTATGTCTGGGCTAGGAGTAACTATGCAAATTGTGATCGATGAAAATCTAGAAGGACCGATTGTGGAGGTGTATTATAATTGCCTACCCATGTAAAACATCCATTAGATTGGCAATGATTGACGACATAAAGGATACAACGGAGTTGCCACCTTGATTGAAGGGGTAAGAGCTGTAGATATTGGAGTCTAGAATGGATCGACGTCTTACTGATACACTGTGGTAAAGTGCAGTGCACTACAATTGATATAGAAATGGACTGTGTGGCTGAGTATAGTAGATATCAATATACCAAAAATAAGATCACTCTATAAATAAAGCAATCTCAAAGCCAATACACCAATGAATACTAAACTAATCCTCAATATGTAGTGTATGCGAGTGAGTCTGGGGTTTGGAGACAGAATCCTTTTGCAGCAAACACACAAAACAACAGTGAAGCGAAGTTTAAATCAAGTCTGTAGTTGAATATTCTAGTCACGACTCAATATATCAACAGATATCTAAGTCTAGACAAGTACACAAAAGTAAATGTGAGGTCTATACACTCAAGTGAATGTAAATGTGATTGATTTGGTTGTGGAAGTAAAGGTATTGAAGATGATAACCCCGCAATAGGCAAAACAGGGGCTTGTACTACTTGAAATATATCTGAATGGCTTTTGAGGTGAAACAAATATACAACCAATGAAGAAAACACTTATAAAGTATCTCCCCGCAATATAATCTAATGGCTTTCGAGGTGAAAAGAATATATTACTTGCTGACCAGTGTGAATGGCTTTCAAGGCGAAACCACTGATTCAACCGTTCAGTCCAGAGTTAACCAATTTAACTTCTGAAAAGGCACAAAGTTATCACCAACAAAATTTATACTATTGAGCAGAGAATTTGAGTATCTACAAAATCTCGTACTCTTCCGGAGCCGACTTTCTGGTTAAACAAACTTTAAAACAACAAAGGTATGCTTTTTATGATACTGGAGATCTCCTCCTGAATCAGCTGTCCTAAGTGCGAGCAAGAACCGTACTACAGTCACTGGAGTACTTGGTTGTATCTACTGTCCTTTTATATGTACAGAGTAAACTGAAAAATAAAGAAACTATTTTATCTAGGAGATCTACAGTCCTCCTACTATATATGGTATGTAGAAATAAGCTTTTCGTAATTTACGTGCGTGTCACAGTCCATATATAGAAACTCTGTTACTTATTTCGTCTTTCTAAATTAATTCTTTCAAGTCTGTACTTGTTTATTCTAATCTAGATTTATTATCGCGCCTCCGTGTACTGGCCGACGAGTCATCTACATTGACAAGTCCTGACTCGAATTTTCTAATATCTGGACTCTCATTGGTCGAGAGTCATACTCTGTCAATTTCTGTCATACCGGAGCCCTAGGCGGGTCTACGGATAAATTTGTAGTATGCGCCCATCGTCGTCATACCCCTAAGTTTAGTCATAGCGAGTCTCCGGTCTGTCGGACTCCTATATTTTATTCCAATTAAATCAAATAAGTGGAACAGCTTCTGGAAAACGGCACTCCGCCTCTCTAGATCTATCCTCTGTAAGGCACGCGATCGTCACAACCGATCATCGCTCTAGATTCTAATTAGATTTAGACTTTAGACTTGACCTTAGTCTGGACTCGAAGATAATTTTAGTCTGGAGTTAATTCTATTCCCTTTGGATCAGGACATAATTATATTTATATTAGCCACAGTGGTCTAAGCCACTTCCCCTATGTATGGAGGACTTATTCTGTTCTACTTGGCAAGGTCCAAGCTGAAATGCCTAGCATAGACCCTCATAACTAGACAAATCAATTAATCTACCATAGTCATGTAGTCACTTCTATCATCTCTGGATACGGTTTTCCTTGTGGAACAAGTCTGGACTTAATATGTATTGACTTAATACAATTATTCCTCTTAACTATCAGTCAGGGACTCACTATAGTCCTCTATTACTAATACTATAGACATTCAGGATTTAATAATAAATCGCGAAAAATCTAGGGTATTGGTTTTCTAGCGTATTAGCAGAGGATCGAGAATATCATAACTCGGATGCAAAGCTGGAGAACGGGCGACTGCAAGTTCCGATATCATGACCCAAAGAATCAAATGCACAGAACGGTTGAACGGTTGCGATCGAGTACGATCGACTACAACGTAGAAAGTGAATATTCTGAAACAATGTAGTATTATACACGGACCGAGTACTATATCAAGTAGGACTATACCCAGTTTTGGTACTAGCGCACGAACAAGGACATTTAAATAGTTGCTTTTATTATATTTTGTCGGACTCTCAAGTTTAATAGTTTCTTATTTACAGTAGTATAAATAGGGTCAAGGATTGCCGTTGAAAAGGCAGATTAGTACTGTGGACATGCGGCTGTGATGGTCACTCTAGGGATATAAGTATCCTGCTTGTCGGGATCATACCAGTTGTAGTTCCAAGAAAGTCTAAACCTAAAAATCGCATTCAAAGTCTTAGTGTTGCCGAAACTCGGCTATGACTCACTCCGGCTCGACTCCGGCTCCAAATCTGGTGACTCCACTCTGGAGTCGACTCGAGTCAGTTGAGTCCGCCGAGTCACCAATGTATTGATTTATTATTATGTGAATATATTATTGAATAGAATTGAATATTTTCAAGATGAGTAACTGTTACCAAAACAGGTAATTCAGCTGCGTACGACATCTCAATTACCAAAAAAGGGTAATTATTCAACTGGATCACTCAATTTCGCTCAAGTGACTTTAAACTTGCCAGAGTCACGAGTCACGAGTCCGACTCAGCTCGACTAAAAATTGACTCAACTCGTCGACTAGCCGGAGTCAAGTTGAGTCATGTGCAACACTACAAAGTCTGTTACCTTCAGGTTCAGCACCCTATATTGATTGAACAAATTGTGTTATTTGACCTTTGATTGATTTGTGTTGTTATTTGACCATTGAAATTGTGACTTTGTTATTTGACCTTTGTTTGACCCATATTGTGTTGCCTTGAACTTGACCAATTGACCTTTTGATTGCCTATATTTGAGCCCCACATCCAAACCATCGAAACTTTGAACTTACCTACTACCTATATCACTACAAAGACCTTGAAGGGTTCTGTCCTTTCAACTCGCACTACAAACTTGCTAGATCGTATACCTCCTACAGACTCACTTTGTGGTGTTTGTTTTGGTGTTGTCTAGTCACACACAGCAGATTGTATTGGAGCCCACCGTGAGGGGGTTCTTTTGTAGCAAATTAACATTTGCTTCATTTTTGACTATCAATATCGATAGCAGCTGATGCTGTAGTACACTTCTAATTGTACACGTCATAATGACCACACGACAATTGCAAGTGTAGCCGTAAGGGCCATTTTAAAAAATAATAATGATAAAAAACAGGCTTGCATCATGCTATATTATCCTTTTTGGGGTGAGGTCACATTCTTTGACTGGAATTACCTGTTTGATCAGTGTTTGAGAGGCAGATTTGTCATTGGAGCTCATATGAGCCATTTGGTTCCTAATAGTAAACAAACCCAAACAACTTGATAAATGGTGCTTATAGAGTCTTTCCTAACCCTAAACCCTAACTCTAACACCCTAACGCTAACGCTAACACTAACCCTAACATCCCTAACCACCTAAATAGCTAGTTGCAGGGTACAGTTTGGATCCAGGGGGGCATTTTTAGATAGGGGCTTTTCAGGGCTTTTTGGGGTTCAGCCACCATGGCTACTTACGGCTACACTTGCAATTGTCGTGTGGTCATTATGACATGCACAATTAGAAGTGTACTGCTGCATCTGGTGCCATTGCAACACTTTGGAGTACTCTTCATTGAGAATTTCCTTGAGTGATAGCATCAAATCCTTTTGCAATATGAAATATCTCTCAATGAGATCCAATTTCAAAGTAGATGTTTGTCAGAAATGATGAATGATGGATGTGATTAGCATCAGGAAAAAGCCCCTAATAGAATTTTATACATTCTGAAATGGGTGATTCAGCCTTGTACCACAGCTCACTTACCAAATGGGGTAATCATTTGTCTTTCTACGGCTGATGGCTCAATTTCACTCAACTGACCCTAAAGTTGCCAGAGTCACGAGTCATTCATCAGACTCGGCTTGACTAAAAATCAACTAGCCGGAGTCAAGTTGAGTCATAGTGTTGTTGATGGCTCGGCTCAACTCCGGCTAGCCGTGGAGTCGAGCCACTTTGGAGCTGAGCTGAGTTGAGCCATAAGCATCACGGCTCGCTCCAGCTCCAGCCAGTTGAAGCTGTTTATTTTCAACCTTTCAATATGCATGTATATGATATGAAGGAATAGGGCCGTCGCTGCAGCAGGTACGAGGCCATAAAACTGAGTCCACGTGCCATTCAAGTACAAATTTTTCGGGAAAACGGTGCAGTAACATCGGCATGACCATGACATAACATACCAAATGGGTTTGCCCACAACCAGCCAGCCAACCGAAGATCAGTAAGGACGAGTCCTCATAAATTCGGCCTCGTAAAATATTTTTACTCTACTGAGATTCTATGACACCAAGATATTATGATTTTGAGCTGAAAGGCTACTGTATAATTTCGACCACAGGTTCATGCCATGTTACGCGTTACGGTTTGAACTGCAAATTCACTAGTTCAAATTACTATATATGGTAAGCTGCCGGCTGTGCCGGCAAATTTTTTTACCTTTTTTGGTAGGTAAACAGCCCAGAAACGCCTTGTTATGCGTTACGAATGCAAACTTAGCCTAGTTCATGACCCTCTGTTATGCGTTACATGAACATACGGTCGTAATTATACAGTACAGCGATGGGATTCCCATTGCGACCCTGAGCCTTCTCATGCCTGTCGACTAGGGCACATTCTGATGATCATGCTTTAAGTGTTTATCACCAATCCCCGCCAAATTCAAACTCCGACACTCGCAGTGCGAGATGGTCAATATCTCCGAGGCTTCATATGTTCATTTTGGCGACTGGTTTGTATGGGGAAAAATGCTCATGAAGGGTGCTGAAACAATTTGTATGTTTTCGATTTTCTCAAAACTTGGTCAATTTCTCAGAAAACGCATTTTACTGCAAAATTTTACAAAGATTTATTAATATCAAGACAACACGGACAAAATCCGGAAATCCAGAACAGAGATCTTGTGCAGAGACAATTTAGACACATTTTGGGTCACTGGTTGAGATCTGTAAAAACACATGTGGGGTATCAGAGTTATTTTACTGCTCTGGACTTGATTATAAAATAGCAGTCCACTATACGATGGCATGTAGTTACCTTTTATTCCAGAGCAAGAAGGTCAGTTCGCAGAGTCTAAATCCCAAATTTTAAGGGGATAGAGGCAGAAGAGCCTTCACAGTGAACAAGTTTCTGCCCAGAGGTAGCAGCGCGCGTCGAAATTTGACGCGTTCAGAGCTAAATTCCAAATTTGGTAATACCATTTTCTCGGTCACACATTTTTCGCAGGGGTTGGAGATAACCACTTTAAGTCGTGCTATATGGGCAGAAGTAAGCTTTATTTTCTAGCCTACATACTTTCAAGTAAAACAGAGTGCTCATATGAGCTATCAAACACTTTGAGACCGGAGAGTAATTAGGAATAGAATATATGCGGCTCAAGCCATGGCTAGCTCCTGTTGGAGCCGAGCCGAGCCATTTAAGGAACGAGCCGTGTGGAGCCAAGCCGGAGTCAGCCAAAGCCGAGCCCGTGCAGGACCCATGCTTATGCTATCAGATGTTTGATCTGAAAATCCTACTTTTCAAAAAATTTGTCTGAACTTTTCCGAACCACTCTTTCTGAAACTCTTTCCGAATTTCGGTACTGACCTCGACTCGGAAAAAAATTTGTCCGAACTTTCGCTCAGACATATATCCACTTTTTTCGCCCTTATACGGTACTCTAGGCCTTTTTACACCCTCAAAAAGTACAGATTAAAATAGAATAAGGTAAAAGTAATGGTAGGTTTCGTCAACTTCATCCCAAGCTCGTTGAAGTAGCAAATTATTACCATATTTATCCATGTCTACTGTAGCACGTACTTATGTAGGAACAATGGACAATGTAAGCTCATGTAAGCTGATGTCCGAACTCTGAACAAACCTGAATGACCTCTTAGTCACGATGTCCGAATTTTGGGTCAAACATTTTTCCTCTATAGGGCCATTTTGTCCGAATTATGGGGAAACATTTTGGTCAAAACAAAATTTTTTTGTCCGAACTTCCGATTAAACATCTTGCAGGATAAGCATGGGTCCTGCCCGTGCAACACTATCGAGTCACGTGCAACACTACTGCCAGTCAGCCTCCATTCCTTCTTATGTCGAGTTATCAATAATGCCTCTTATGATGGAAAAGACAGAAGCTTTCAAAAGCTCCGACACTCCTTTCTAACTGCCAATTGGTCTTTTCGTCCTTAGGAATAATTGTGCTTATTGTTCTATTTGAAGAAATAGTCTAAACATTTACACCATAGGCCGACGAAAATTTATGATTGCTCGGTTATATATGTATGTATCCTCGTTATATTAAGAATAGAGCGAGCTATACCGTCACGTATGTGATCCTTCACCCTTCCACCCCCAGCCTCCTCACAAGGTCGCTCAACCCGACGTTCTCTTCAATCTACGACAGTGAGTCAGTTTATCTTTATGTACCCGTTTCCAGAGACCAGAAACGAGAGAAAAGCACAAAATAAAAAATAAAAAATCAAAAGATCTTACCTGTTTCTTCAACGCACTCTCCTCCCTCCCCACAGAAGACCTAAACATCTTATCAACCTCTTCCAAAGACACGTTTGCCGTCTCAGGTACGCTATACGTCGACCAGAGGTAAGCAAAGAACGCTGCCACAGCAAACATCATGAACGTTCCGGAGGGCGAGTAGTCGATGGTGACCGGGGTGACTAAACCGACTAGGACTGTCAAAGAACAAAAAAAAAAGTTGTTTTTGTGAGTCAAATTAGCCTAGATCCAAAAAGCTCACGCGAAAAGGGAAGAGAGGGAAGAACGGAAAAGAAACGTTACAGTTGTTGATCCAATTCGACGCTGTGGAGAGCGCGACGCCTTTGCTCCGCATCGAGGAAGGGAAGACTTCGCTTGGAAGGACCCAGCCGATAGGGCCAAGTGATATGCCATATGCTGCAGTGAATAGGTATATACATCTAGACACACAAGTCCATGACTGACCGAGTAGGAAAAAAATGAATGAAAAACTCACCCGACAGCAGCCCATGCAGCTATGGAATGGCTAGCCCAATCTTCTGAGAACAGTGAAATCTGTTTGTTATCGAAAGAAGATTTAGAAAGTAAGAACAGGGACCTTCCAGTAAAACCCACTCACGAGAACAGCTATAGCGAAATGTGAAAACGCCATAACCGCACTTCCACCTCTCAATAAAGGTTTTCTACCTGTCAAAACCCCAAAGCAAAAAAGAAAAGTACCAAGAATCAATATAACTCAATAACTCATCAAAAGGCGGCCACCAAGTCATAGAATAGGACAAAAAAACGCACCCCACTTGTCAATGAACACTATAGCCGGTAAACACGCTATGAACTGGACGATGCCTATCCCTCCGGAAACAAGTAAAGTCACCGTCGTGTCGCCCGTGAAACCGATACTTCGGACTAGAGTGGGTCCATAGTATAATAAAGCGTTGATTCCGACCCATTCTGTTTTATGTTTTTGCAATTGTTAATTTGATGAGGGCGACCCAAGATGGTGGTGAGCGGGGTTTGGTCAAGTAGGACGTAAAGAATATCGACGGGTCAGGTTGAGAACCATGATATGGAGGACGTAAAGACACAGAACGTGTATAAGAGTGAACCCGTCAGGGAATATGTGTAACCGAAAGCAAAACCGAGAGCAGGGATACAGCACAGTGAGCCAGGATGAAAAGGAGAACAAGAAGTGAGGTAAAACACACGTTGAAAGACCATCATTAACACGCCCACCATCGTCCTATCCCGATATTTCTCTCCGAAAAGCCTCTTCCACGTCTTCAGCTCGTCAAAGACGCTACTGGATTTATGGAAATTCTCTGCGGTACCCAAGGTACGATGGATCATTGTAGCTTCGACGCGCATTTCCAGGAGTTCGAGCTATAGTGAATGAATGAATGGATGGATGGACAACGCGGAGGGGTGGGGAAGAGAGAGGAAGACGCACTTGAATTAAAGGATCCTCCTCTGCTTCTTCAACCGTTCTCAATCTCAACATTGCCAGACTTCGTTTCGCTTCTTCGTATCTTCCATGGAGGACCAAAAGTCTAGGCGAGGCGGGGAGAAAAGCGCAACCGACAAGAAGGATTATGCCTGGCATGAGTTGGGCGGCTAGAGGGATGCGCCATGACGCTGAACTGGGGACTAATATAGGATAAGATATAAAGATATAGGGCGTATAGATACGAACAGGACGGAGGATAAGGCCATGAGATGGATATGTAAGAGGTGTAAAGAAACCCACTGACTGTCTCTCGTGAAGAATCCCAACCAAAACCCCACGACGACTCCTAGAACGATAGCAAATTGCTCCAAAGCCATTAGAGACCCTCTCACTTCCGGTGGACTGATTTCGGCCATGTATAAAGGTGATAGTGCGCTATAAATGCGAACCGAAAATGACAATGGTACCATAAGCCGGGCTCAGCTAAAAAGGAAAAGGTGAAATGTACGTACCTCAATGCACCGACACCGACACCTCCAACGGCTCTTCCAATAAAAAGCTGGGTAAACGTTTGGGCAGCACATTGGAATAATGCGCCAATGCAGAAGACCACTGAAAAGCATGAGATTTGGGATTGCATAAAGATAGAAATAGAGGGTTAGACGCGTACAGCAAGCAGTGAAAATGGCTTGTCTCCTCGAGTAACGATCAGCGAACATGCCAGCGAGCAAGGCACCGATGAGAGCGCCCAATTCGAGAATTGCGGCTGGTAAATGCGATTGGGTAAATATACGCAAAAAGAGGGAACGAAGGACGTTCTAGAAGGGTAGATACTCAACTGATTGCTCCTTCCTGTAATGGCGTTATAGGCCATCGCGACAAGAAGTCTTCATGACCAAAACATTTGCTATCTAGTTTTCCGAGAAAGTAGAGACTTCAGGGATGGGATCGAGAGTCGAGAAAAGAAGAGCACGCACCACCCCTTGGTCATACCCAAAACTGAGGCCCCCAATACTAGCAAACACAGTGCGTTAGACCAGCCAAACCTGTCGGTCCGTATGTGTAGGAATACGAGTGTCCATCCTTATGCAGCGTGAATTGACCGCCGTGAGGTGTTCTTCGTGTAGATTGTCCAGAGCTAAGCAGGGTTTCGGTTTCGGAATTGCCCTCATGTTCTCCAGAGCGGTAGGATCGGTTCTACTTGAAATAGACTGAGACGAGCTCTTAAACGAGATACAGTTGCTGGAATAGATTTACTCCAGTTTACGCACCATACATAGAGCGTATTATTGAAGGGAACCCCTCTGAATAATGTAAAGATTGAATTATCTAGCAGAAATGGTGTACTATATCTTGTATTTGGCTTGGCATTAGAACACGAAGAGGCGAAAGTGGTAAAAAGACGAAGTAGAGAGGAGTATGCGTCAGAGGTTGTCACAATATGTGACGTGCTTACGCTGTTGTGACATCTGCCCAAATGTCACTCTCAAAATCCGCTTTGACCATCTTCCAAAGCGTTTGGATCCTATTGAGCCTCTTTCAACCTTCCGACGCTAGGCTTGTATTTTTCAAACCCCCCGTGGCATCGGGTCATCGTGTCACCTTGACGTATATTGATGTATAATCTCTATCTCGAAAATCTCGCATTCATTGAACTCAACTTGAAGTTGCTCTCAGCCTTTGCAATTGGTAATATAGCTAACGATTTGGCCGCTCTTCTTGCAGATGATACCTTCCCTCCTCAAGGTGGATCACTCGGTTTTGGTTTGCGTCATGAGTATCCGGTCGATGCAATGCAACGGTGTTCAACGGAATCTCTTCAACAGATCTTGAAAGTAGAAGGAAGGTGACATTTAAGCCCTTTGTAATGCTCTCAAAGCAGTAGGAATTGTCGACTCAGTCGTCCGCTTTGCTCTCGTCGATCACTATTCTGGTTCTCGTCCCTCGTTCCGGAGGTAAAGTGCTGAAATTTTGACCAATCGTATTTGCTGGAACTTGCCGAAGGGAGAAGTATTCTAGCCTACTGAAAAAGGATCCGTCAGACTCGTAACCAGTCGATGCACAACACTTTGATGACAGTCGATCAAAGCCGGGAGTTGGGGAGATAAAGTGCAGGCAGTGACGTGGATAACCGAATTAACGACTTACAATCGCACTCGGATAGATTTCGCTACATACGGCAACGAACCTGGGGTGGAGTTTGTCTATGGTGACTTTTGTCTTACCTGCAACGTTGGCCTAGCTGGGCAGAGAGTCTAGAATTTGGAGTTTGTTATCTTTCTTGAAAGTACGCCATCTAATATTCATGATTGTATACAGAAGAGGCGTTACTAATGTAAAAATCCATTGATGAAAAATCATGAGGCTCAATAAAATTGGGAGGCTTGCAAAGAATTAAAAAATGGAAGACTTTTTGTCCATGATCGAAGACCATTAAGCATCGTCGCTAGTAGGGCAAAATGCCCACGACCAGCTAGTCAGAGTACTAGTCATTCCTACATCGTGAAATTACGTGATTCCTTTGGCCGGCTTTGCTGGCTTGTCCGCTTGTTGGCAAGCGGCACGTCACAAAAATTCAGTGGTTGCCGAGGCAATTTGTTACCAAAACCCCGTTGGCTGGTCCCCTTGTGACTTGATTGGCTTGACAGGACCCCCCATTATGGGTGGGAAGGCCTGACACAAAAATTTTCCGTTTTGGAAAATTTTGTCCGAACCAAAATCACTCCCTTGGGTCAATTTTTTGTCCGAACTTGGGCCCAGACATCTGAAATCCAAAATTTTTGTCCGAACCTAGGTACAGGCCTGATATAGACCCGAGAAAGCTCTAGGAGGTGTTTTTACGCATTTTCTCACTAGATATGACAAGAACAAAACTACCCTACGATTGGGGCAATTCTCTTCCTATATTCCTTGTATGGTACCTAAAGGTATAGAGGTTGGGAGTTCGATTGCGTGTCGTCCATATTCTGTCCAAACCTTGTCCCAGGCTTCCGCCTTCGGCGGTGACATTTTTGTCCGAACTGGTCCCAGGCATTTTGGGATTTTGGGCCCAATTTTTGTCCGAACTGGGGTCAGGCCTGTCCACCCATAATGGGGGGTCCTGGCTTGACCCGCTGAAAAAAGCCGAAAAAAGCCGGTCAAATCAGGGTCAAGCAAACCTTAAAGAGTTACGATGTAGTCAATAGATCGGTATGGATGCGAACATTCTAATTTCTTTCGATCATGATCGCGAGCGACTCCACGTGTCCTATCCCTTAAAGTTCAAGGCCGTTTTTTCAACCTCTTTGTCCCCTCATGGAATTCGAAAACCCCACTATTTCTCAGCTTCAGAAAGGCCTCGAACGTGGAATATTTTGCGGTGGTGTATGTCCTGTTCCCAATAACAAGAGCATTCTCTTTTATGGAAAAGATGAATTCCGGTTTGAAGTGTGTCCTTCTCGACGTTGATTGTGCCACTTTGCACTTTTGTAATGATGACAATTTGCAGTCGAATCGATCTGTGCAACGCGTCTGAGCAGGAGCTTATTCATCTCACTGACACCTGCAGTCAGGCAACGTTTGGTCGCGGACAAGAGAATGTCCTTGATGAGACGTACCGAAAGGCCAAGAAACTCGACCTGAACGACTTTGCCACGACGTTTGACGTGCTCGACACTGGGATCATGAGCGCGGTCTACACTCATTTGTTGGATGGGTCCAGCGAGAACCAGTTTATTAGAGCTGAGCTGTACAAGCTGAACGTTTACGGTGCGTTAAGTTTTTACTTGACGCTTTACTACCCCCTTCAAAGCTTTAAGTATTGATTTAATTCCAGATGAAGGTTCCTTCTTCAAAGCCCACAAGGACACTCCTAGTAGTGCTGCACGTGACTCGACTCGACTCCGGCTAGTCGAGGAGTCGAGTCGGATTTTGAGTCGAGTCGAGTCTGACTAATGACTCGTGACTCTGGCGACTTAGTGCGATTTTGAGCCAAATGTCGAGTCATCAGCCGTGGAGAAACCCCTTTTGGCAATTGAGCTACTCCGGAAGTAGCCGAATCTAATGAATTTCTATTTAAAAATATATTTACTATTAATAAACAGACTCCACTGACTCAGCCGACTCGAGTCGACTCCAGAGCGGAGTCACCGGCATTTGGAGTGGAGTCGCTTGGAGTCGAGCCAGAGTGAGCCGAAGTCGGAGTCGTGGCAGCACTAACTCCTAGAGGAGGAAACATGTTCGCTTCACTCGTCGTCATATTCGCTACAGAGCATCAAGGAGGCTCGCTCGTTCTTCGCCACGACGGTCGAGAATGGACTTACGACTCTGCAAAAGAATTATCCTCCTCCACCGTTCCCTCTGTCGGCTACGTCTCTTTCTTCAGCGACATCGAACATGAGGTTACACCCGTGACCTCAGGTCATCGTGTCACCTTGACGTATAATCTCTATCTCGAAACTCGTCCTTTCAAACCCACGTTGCTCCCTACTCAGCCCTCGTCAAACTTTGGTAATACAGCTAATGATTTGGCTGCTCTCCTTGCGGATGATACCTTCCTTCCTCAAGGTGGAATACTCGGATTTGGTTTACGTCATCAGTATCCAGTTACTGCAGTGCATCGGGATTCAACGGAATCTCTTCAACAGATCTTGGAAGTATTGAAGGGAGGTGACAAAGCCCTCCATAATGCTCTCAAAGCCGTAGGAATCATTGACCCAGTCATCTATGTCGCTTTCACTTATAGTGAAGGTGCTATGATGGTTCTTGCTAATCATATTCCTTATTCCGGAGAGCAACTTGAAACGGATGGCTTTGAAGAAACCTATCTCTCGGAACTGGCTGAAAGAGAAGGGAGCATTCTAGTCAAGAACAACGAAGGGGTCGAAGAGCAAGCGGTGACGTGGATAACCAAGATAACGACTTACAATCGCACTCTGGTAAATTTCGCTACATATGGCAACGAACCTGGGGTGGGTATTGTCTATGGTGACTGTTGTCTTATCTGCAACGTGTTGGTCCAGCTGGGCAGAGAGTCTAGAATTTGGAGTTCGCTACCCTTCTCGAAAATGCGCCTTCTTATTTTCATGATTGTAAAACACACACAATGTATATAGAAGAGGTGTTGCTAATGTAATAACCCATTGATGAAAAATCATGAAGCTCAATAAGATTGGGGGGCTTGCAAAGAATCAAAAATGGAAGTCTTTCACTTCTGTCCGCAATCGAGGACCAGTAAGTACCGGCGCTAGTAAGGCAAAATGCCCACGACCACCTAGTCAGTACTAGTCATAAATCGATCGGTATGGATGCGAACATTCTAATTTCCTTCGGTCGCGATCGACACGTGTCCTATCCCTTAAAGTTCGTTTTTTCAACCTCTTTGTCCGTTCATGGAATTCGAAAACCCATTATTTCTCAGCTTCGTAAAGGCCTCAAACGTGGAATATTTTGCAGTGGTGTATGCCCTGTTCCCAATCACAAGAGCGTTCTCTTTTATGGAAAAGATGAACTCCGGTAAGTGTGGCCTTCTCGACGTTGATTGCCATTAACTTTGCCACTTTGCACTTTGTTCTAATGATGACGATTTACAGTCGAATCGACCTTTGCAACGTGTCTGAACAGGAGCTTATTCATCTCACTGACACCTGCAGTCAAGCAACGTTTGGTCGTGGACAGGAAAATGTTCTTGACGAGACGTACCGAAAGGCCAAGAAACTCGACCTAAACGACTTTGCCACGACGTTTGACGTGCTCGACACTGGGATCATGAGCGCGGTATACACTAATTTATTGGATGGCTCCAATGAGAATCAGTTTATTAGAGCTGAGCTGTACAAGCTGAATGTTTACGGTGCGTTAATTTTTTACTTGACGCTCTACTACCCCCTCAGAGTATTGATTTGATTTCAGATAAAGGGTCGTTCTTCAAAGCCCACAAGGATACTCCTAGAGGAGGAAACATGTTCGCTTCACTCGTCATCATATTCGCTACAGAGCATCAAGGAGGCTCACTCATTCTTCGCCACGACGGTCGAGAATGGGCTTACGACTCTGCAAAAGAATTAGCTGATCTCTCCTCCACTCCCTCTGTCGGCTACGTCTCTTTCTTTAGCGACGTCGAACATGAGGTTACACCCGTGACCTCGGGTCATCGTGTCACTTTGACATATAATCTCTATCTCGAAGATCGTGCATTCAAATCCACGTTGCTCCCTACTCAGCCCTCGTCAAACTTTGGTAATACAGTCAACGATTTGCCCGCTCTCCTTGCGGACGATACCTTCCTTCCTCAAGGTGGAATACTCGGATTTGGTTTGCGTCATCAGTATCCAGTTGATGCAGTGCATCCGGAATCAACGGAATCTCTTCAACAGATCTTGAAAGTATTGAAAGGAGGCGACAAAGCCCTTTATAATGCTCTCAAAGCAGTAGGAATCATTGACCCAGTCGTCTACGTCGCTTTTACTGACAGTGAAGATACTCTTCTGGTTCTTGTTGATCATGTTCCTAGTTCCGGAGATCAAGTGGATGGACTTGAACGAAGGTACCTCAGGTGGGTACTGGCTGAAAGAGAAGGCAGCATTCTAGCCAAGGACGACGAGGAGCAGGCAGTGACGTGGATAACTGAAATAACGACTTACAGTCGCACTCGGGTAGATTTCGGTACATATGGCAACGAACCTGGGTTGGACTTTGTCTATGGTGACTTTTGTCTTGCCTGCAACATTGGTCCAGCCGGGCAGAGAGTCTAAATTGTATATAGGACAGACGTTGATGTAAAATCCATTGAGCAATCAATAAGGCATTTTTGATCACTTTCGAAGGGAAAAGTTCGAATCTGTTGCACATGGATTACTACAAATGGAATTATAAATCTAGATTCCGAGCTATTCAACGACAGGTAGAACGGCTGAAACAAGTAACAAGAAGCACGACACCTAGCACTGACTATCAGTTTTACCACTCGAGGGGAAAGGTTCGAATCGATTGCGCATAGATTACTACCAATGGATGATAGAGACCGCTTTAGGATCTAGGTAGAAATGAAACGGGTAACGAGGAGCTGGCAAAGGATGACTACGACACCTAACACTTCACCGGAACCCACTCCGAGCCTCATCAATGTCACCAGTAAACAACTCCCTTCATCAACCTCCTCCCTGTTCTCACAACCTTGGCACTTTTCACCTGCTGCTGCAACCCATCATCACCCGAATTCGTCCCGAATTCAGCTCCGACATCTACAACTCCGCTTGGGTGTCGGATCCTCACCAATCCATCCCCGTCATGTGAAACAGAAGGAGAAGCAGTAGAAGAACTTGTCGACTCTACCATTCTTCTGTCTCTTGACTTTCGAACAACCTCCCAAGCCAAAGTCCCTTCGACGTTTGCCGCAACACCCAAACACAAGCCCACGGTCATCGGAACCGCTTTATGAAGAACGCCCATGGAAAGCGCATGAACGACGATATCTACTTTTCCTTCGATATCCTCCTTCGAGTCAGCAGCGACTTCGCTCAATATAGCGATTTTGGGCTGAGCTTGAGCGTCGGGGTCCAATCCCATCTTCGTAGCTCCGGCTCTGCGGAGCTTTTCGAGAGTCTCACTGATTTGGTGTGACCCTTCTGAAGAGGAATTCGATGTGTATTCGGGGAACGATGAACCTAGCTCTGACCCGTCGATGAATACGGTAGGGTTGGTCGCGTCGACTAAAGAAGAACGGTATGCTCTAGAACGACCCTGAGTGATGATCTCAAGTTTCGTCTGGGTCTCTTCTGTTGGTAGCAACTTGCCCGTTCTCGCTCCTCCTGGATTCAAGAAATCCAAAACAATCTTCGACGCTATTCCCGGAACGCCAGCGATACTCGCTTCTGAGAGATTCAAATCCGGAGAGGGCGTTTCTATACCGTTGGAATCGCGATGAAAAGTGACAGGGAACGTGGTCTCGATGATCTTTTGAGTGTTAGTGTTGAACGCTCCCACAGTAGCATAATGCTTCTCCCGGTCTCCCTCTTTAACCTTCCAAACAGCTTCTTTTCCAACCATACCTTCATCCATCGCAAAAGCTCCTACCATACTCGACAGATTCCCACAATTTCCTGAGACGTCTATCGTATCGTCTCGGATTCCGACTTGTACAAAGGTATACTCCACATGGACGCCTTGGTTCTTCAATTGGTTCACTTTGTCTTCTTCCGCAGACTCGACTGGTTTCACCAAAACAATCTTCGAAAGCGAAGATACACCACCTCCCATGCCATTTAACTGTCTCCCGTGTTCTGGATCTGGAGAGCCCATGATCCCTAAAAATATCTGTTTCCATTCCGACTGGGAGTTGGGAAGAAGGGTTTGATCTATAAAGATGCCTTTAGAAGTACCACCACGGAGAAAGGTTGCGGGTAGAGGGTTGGGTGTCATTAAAGTCGGCTTTGAAGGGAGAGATGAAGGGGTAGACGAAGAGAAAGCAGCAGTCTGGATCTTGGGTCCAGTGTGGACACGACGAAGGATTGGGTAGTCACTACTTTGCCTATGACAAGATAGAATCGACTTTCTATTAACTATGAGACAAATCTTCATGGTCAAAAGGCATCAAATACCTGGCAGTGTTTGCAGAATAATGGCGTCTTCTCGTACGTCTTGGGATCAGAGACGACTTGGCGAGAGGGCTTGGAAACAGCTGGTCTGAGTGAGGAATTTCATTGAGACTATAAGTTCCCAGAATACCTGTGAATTGCGCGGATATTGCTAACAAGCAGTCCTCGCATCTGAGCGTAAACTTAAAAGCGAGAGACAGAACAACTTGGATCACGCTCAAAAGCGAGCATTTGCCTGCCGGTGCAGAAGTTGACCAAAATTGGATGTTTGTTCCCATCACTACTCTTTCGCATCCGCCATTTTGGTTCTCTGCTGCGACCTCCATGTAGTCGTTCTTAAAAAATTTTCACTTACAGGACCGCCAGTCAACAACGTGTAGTCGATACCGCAACTTACTTTCCTCGTGGCTGCCTCTCAGCAAGGAACTACCTTACTACTCCTTCTCTCAACCGCGGGAATCTCATTATCTTAACCCGACTCTGCTACCAACACTACCTTCGCTGACTCCCTTACACCGTCTTCTTCCCCTGCCCCACTTATGGTCTCTTCAGTGGAAACGGCTCGTCGACGTCCGACTCGTTCCGTTCGACATTCAGACAAAGCATTGTGGACCGACTGAATTAGTTCCTAGATGGGTTGGTTCTGGATATGACGGATCCAGGAGTCATGCAGGATCGTTGCGGGTTTGGGTTTGAAGTGGGTGGGGATCATAGGTTTTGTGAGGTGTTTAACGGTGCGTTCAGCCATTTCGCTGGCTTCAAAAAGAAAATGCATACCGATCACGACTTGAAGAAAATGAATGGCTCGACTACGAATACGTGCATGATCTTAATTAGTATGTATTACGGTTCTGGTCCAGGGAACCCTCTTTCCGCTACCGTTGGATTTTCTTGGCTCAAAGTCGTTACGGACCTTTTCGAAGTCGGACCTGGGAATACAGTTGAGAATGGGACTCTGCTACCTCCTCCACTTATCGTGGGATTCAGCGTTGTACGTTCTGTTCGTTCGTTCATTCTATAGGCTCCTATTCTGAGTCTGACATACTATGCTTTTGTTCCCTCCTCCAAAAAAAGACTGGCACGACAACAACGTTAATATTCCACCTCTCATCTCCGCTCTCGGTCTATGGAATTCTTCTCAAACTTCCCCACTTCCTATTACCCCGGGCTATCGTTCACCTCTACCAGCCCGAGAGCTCCCATCTTGTGTCTTTCCTCGGTAATGTCGCAATCAAGCATATGTCCTGCATCATTGGTGGACCCTCTTCCGAACAGGCTATGGTTCAAATCGGAGTTATTTCACCACGCCAACGTTCTCGGTGGGACTGCTTTCAACGTGAATAAAACTGGGGAGAGTCGGGAAGAAGTGTTTGTTTGGGAGTTAGCTAACGAAGCTGTGATTCCTATAGCGAGATGTCGATCAGGACCTGGGAGTAGTTGTCCGTCGGGTGAGTTTGTAGGGTATGTGAACGGGGAGAGGAAGGATGTTACTGGTGGTTTTGTGGAGAGGTGTGGGGTGGAAGGGGTTGTTGATGCAGAAGTGGGAGACAAAGTGAGATTTCTGACGGTTGGAAGGGGATGGAGAGGAGTTGTCGGTCGGGTTGAATTAAGAGAGGAAAATAAGAGGTGACAGGCCACTAGTCAAACCTTGGAGGAGGGTCGAAAACGATTGGACTAGACTTTTATAAGATCTGTTGACATACGCTGTTCGTCGATGGGTATGAAACTTCTCACAGTTGTCCCGAGCTGGAAGATGCTACTTATGTAGATGTGTGTTTCCTATACACGATCGCACAAAGGTAATGTCAAGGGTTGAGATGTATTAGAGATACACGATGGGAACATACAGTGTGAGGCTTGAATATACTCGTTCTTTTTTCTTGGAATAGCCTCATTATGTACCGGTGCGGGGGTCTTGTTTTTGCTTAACTCCCCCTCCTTTGTCATTTATCTTATCAAAAACAGTATTACGAGGTCTCAAGTGGGCCCACTCAACACGCCGGTAACGGCCTCATGCCTGCCACGCACAACAATCGGCCGTCAATGGCCTAATTCATGTAGGCATGTGTAAATTAGTAGTATCCCATCAAAAGAGGTGGAAAACACCAGAGACGAAGAAAGTACTTACATTTGTTTTTTTTTTCAGGCGTCAAAAGGTGACTGGGGGCTCGACATTGCATCCACGACTCGTCGGAGTTGGGGTGGCAGACACATAGCAAAACGGTGTGTGGAATGATCCGACATTTCAATACTCGAGGAAACCTTACTTTTTGCGAGCAAACCTTATTTTCCCAACAAATGAATAGCAGTCACATGCATTTGGATGATCTTAACTTCTATCAACCGAAGACACATTTCGAGATATATGACTAATCCTGAAACAGACACCAAACACAGGCAGTTACTATTCCTACCTTGAAGCTGTGGGCTGCTGAACTGACTAGATAAATAGTTCAGGAGCTCAACCTCCTGACAGTGACAATCCAACCAAGATGAAGTATGATTTTACTAATCTATTGAATACTGTTATCTGACAAATTGCCCTCCTAATGCTCAAAATAAAAATAAATATATGACCAGTTCTGAATTGAGGTAAAACTATTCACTGAATCATAAAATATACATATAAACTGACTTTCAAATGCAGGGTCTTCAATAATGCTCATAACAACAATTTCAGTAATTTGATTATCAATAATATACAAGGAAATCAAAGTAATATTCATCAACTTCCAGGTATGTCAACATCATTGGAATCCAGCCCACAGAGACTGATAATGATACTTAATGCTATTCAGACAATGAAGTAAAGAAGATCAGAGCATGGATCAATCCACCAGACCCTTCTGTGAATTATGTCACTGCATATGACAAAATGACTGAGGGAACTGGATTATGGTTAATTCAGGATGAAAGATTCAAGAAATGGTTGAAAGATGGAAAATTACTTTGGTTGGAAGGGAAAGGTTGGTTTATGTGATTTCTATAAAAATTTATTTTAGTTAAGCTAACAGTATTTTAATAGCTGGTTCTGGAAAATCTTTTCTATGGTATGTACTGTAGAACTTTTAGGATCAAAAGGTTGATTTCAACTAAATTTATTTAGCACAAAAGTCATCCAGAATCTTGAAAGTGATTACAGAATCCTTTATTTTTATTTTGACACAAGGGACCAGCACAAAATCACATTTAAGGGGCTGGTCTCATCTTTACTGGCAGACATGGGGACTCATAAAGACTATGATCACCTTGAACTGCAGAATCTCTATGAAAAGAAACTGCAGGGGCAGCATCAAATCTCTTCAAATGAGATGAAAACCGTCATTTTGAACACTCTCAACAAATGTGTCAGTCTTGTCACATACATTATGATTGACGCAGTAGATGAGTGTCAAAGAGAAGAGAGAGCACAAGTTGAATTATTCATTCAAGAAATACTCAACACCCATAATGTACATATCTTTGTAACTTGTCGTTATCCAGTTTTCTTGGAAAAAACAGGCAGTCAGTTTCTAAAAATATATCTAGACCAAGAGCAAATAATGGGAGATATTATGATACATGTAGAAAAAGTACTCAAAAAGAATCAAGGCTCATTTACAGGGTTGGAAGATAAAATAAAGGATACATTGATCAAAAGTGCCAATGGCCAGTAAGTATATATTATGATTACTGAGAAAGAGAAACTGATTGCCTATAGAATTCGATGGGTAGACTGCCAACATGAGACACTGAAGGAATGTGATACCAATGCAGAGCTTGAGGCATCTTTAATGGTTCTTCCAAAAACTTTGGAAGAGACATATGAACATGCTTTGAGGATTAGGGAAAGATATAAAGATAAAGCTCAATGTATTTTGGAATGGGTGACTTTCTCTTTCAAGCCAGTGACTGTTAAGCAAGTCGTGGATATGTTAGCTATCAATGTTGAGAATGGGGACTTTTCCAAAAATAATCGTATTACTGATTTGGAGAATAAATTGGACAAAATAATTAGTTCAACATTGGTTACTGTCACCCAAGTTCAGACCTGGAGCAATTCATCAGAATGGTGGAAAGACCACAGCTCTGAAAGGAAACTACAATTAGCACATCCATCTGTGAAAGACTACATCATCCAACTAAAATCAATGTCTATATCACATTCTATCATCAGTAATAGATTGGCTCATGAGTTCATTGCCCAATCTTGTATTATATACATATTACAGTGTGGGGCAGATGAAAATAAACCAATGGACATCATTAAACTGCCTCTAGCTATGTATGCAGCAACATACTGGCCAGAACATGTAAAGCACATACAGAAGTTAAGTGAAGGAACAAGGAAGCTTTGCTATGCTTTATTGGACATTAAAGCTGGGCCTTACATTAATTGGTTGAGAGTTCATCAACCAGATCAACCATACAAGGCAGTAAACCGGAGTCTACAAAGGAAAGATATTGCACAGCCATTATATTATGTATGTTATACTGGTATGGAAGAGATTGTGAAGGGGCTGCTAGACAATACAATGATAGATGTTAATGATCAAGATGGAGAATATAAGAATACTCTTCTGGCTATTGTGCATAAGGGATTGACAGCCATGTCAAGACTGGTTCGAAGGGAAACAGCAGATGTAAATAATAAAGGTGGTTATTATGGTAATGCTCTTCAAGCTGCATCTTGTGAAGGGCATGAAAATATAGTAAAGCTTCTGCTGGAGAAAGGAGCAGATGTCAATGCTCAAGGAGGTGAATATGGCAATGCCCTTCAGGCTGCTCTAAGAAATGGGAATCAAGCCATAGTGAAGGTTCTGCTGGAGAAAGGAGCAGATGTCAATGCTCAAGGAGGTGAATATGGCAATGCCCTTGAAGTGGCTCTAAGGAATGAGAATGAAGCCATAGTGAAGCTTCTGCTGGAGAAAGGAGCAGATGTCAATGTTCAAGGTGGTAAACATGGCAATGCCCTTCAGGCTGCTATAATGAATGGGAATAAATCCATAGTGAAACTTCTGCTGGAGAAAGGAGCAGATGTCAATGCTCAAGGAGGTAAATATGGCAATGCCCTCCAGTTTGCTTCAATGAATGGGAATGAAGCCATAGTGAAGGTTCTGCTGGATAAAGGAGCAGATGTCAATGCTCAATGTGAATATGGCAATGCCCTTCGGGCCGCTTCAAGTAATGGGAATGGAGCAATAGTGAAGCTTCTGCTGGAGAATGGAGCAGATATCAATGCTCAAGGAGAATATGACAATGCTCTTCAGGCTGCTTCAAGTAATAGGGAAGAAGCCATAGTGAAGCTTCTGCTGGAGAAAGGAGCAGATATCAATGCTCAAGGAGGATATGGCAATGCTCTTCAGGCTGCTTCAACTGCTGGGTATGAAGCCATAGCAAAGCTTCTGCTGGAGAAAGGAGCAGATGTCAATGCTCAAGGTGGTAAACATGGCAACGCCCTTCAGGCTGCTTCAAGGAATGGGAATGAAGCTATAGTGAAGCTTCTGCTGGAGAAAGGAGCAGATGTCAATGCTCAAGGAGGTGAATATGGCAGTGCCCTTCAGGCTGCTTCAGGGAATGAGAATGAAGCTATAATGAAGCTTCTGCTAGAGAAAGGAGCAGATGTCAATGCTCAAGGAGGTGAATATGGTCATGCCCTTCAGGCTGCTTCAAGGAATGGGAATGAAGCTATAGTGAAGCTTTTGCTAGAGAAAGGAGCAGATACCAATGCTCAAGAAGGTTTTTATGGCAATGCCCTTCAGGCTGCTTCAAGAAATGGGAATGAAGCCATAGTCAAGCTTCTGCTGGAAAAAGGAGCAGATGTCAATGCTCAAGGAGGTAAATACAGCAATGCCCTTCAAGCTGCTTCAAGGAATGGGAATGAAGCCACAGTGAAGCTTCTGCTGGAAAAAGGAGCAGATGTCAATGCTCAAGGAGGTGAATATGGCAATGTTCTTCAGGCTGTTTCAAAGAATGGGAATGAAGCTATAGTCAAACTTCTACTGGAGAAAGGAGCAGATGTTAATGCTCAAGGAGGCTTTTATGGCACTGCCCTTCAAGCTGCTTCAAGAAATGGGAATGAAGCTATAATGAAGCTTTTGCTGGAGAGAGGAGCAGATGTCAATGCTCCAGGAGGTTTTTATGGCAATGCCCTTCAAGCTGCTTTATGGAATGGGAATGAAGCTATAGTGAAGATTCTACTGGAGAAAGAAGCAGATGCCAATTGATCAAGCAGGTTCTTATGGCAATGCCCTTGAGGCTGTCTCAAGTACTCAGAATAAAACCATTTTAAAGGTTCTGCTTGAGAAAGGACATTAGGAAATCTGTCTTGGAATAATTTTGATTATTTTAGCAGTGATATATGGACATTATTGAACATTATTGACTGTAATGAACAATGCTGTACTGTACCATCCCATCAATTTGGCAGTCACAGGTGACAGTCCTGTCCAAATGGTCACCGAAATGATAGCAAAAATCCAGTCCCACTGAAATTTCTGCTGTCCAAATGCACAACAATTAACCAACCCATTTTTTTAAATGTCATCACTTTCTTTCATGAGTCTCACCGAAAATTTACCTGATCTTGTAGAATGCTGTCACCCATTTTTAATGAGTTCTCATAGGCACCTATTTTCAAATCTGAATTTTATCTGTTTTTAGTCAGTGACATGAGTGACATTTATTCAGCTAAAAGCCTCCATCAGGAACAAGTCCCTTAGGCCATGGCACCCAAATTCAGCCATGATTTTAGCTGAAATGAGGGGATGCTATTGCTGATTTTAAGTGCCATGTGATCCCCTCATTTTGGCCCTAAAACATGGCAAGGTAAGGTACAGACATGAGCATACTAACTGACAGTATTTTGAGTCAAAACACACAATATTGGTTCAAACATGGTTGAATAACAGAAGTTTCAAAATTCACAGCTTCAGTGCACAAGAGCACAACACAAATTGATTTACAAGTAACGCAAGCTGTTCAAACAATATAAGATGCTGTACATGAAGGTATCAGACCTTCTACGTGGTATTTTAGGTTGTAGACTTTCTTGAGAACACAAACTGGACCGGACAAGCTGGATGCCTAGATCCCAAAAGTGACCAGTAACACAAGTAAATGAACTACAATACTAATCTGCCTTTCTATTGCCAATGCAGAGCCATATCTATACTACAGAAAATAAGAAACTGTAAAACTTGACCAATTAAATAAATTATTCAATGTCCCTGTCCATTTGGAACTACCATTAGGGAACAGCATAGGTATGGCAGGTTTACATGGGCTGTGGGTGTGGGTATGATTGGTATGGTCTGTGATTTCAAACCCAAGCAAACCCTTACCCACACCTAAAGTGTATTCAATCTTGGAATCTAAATTACAGATATTATTCTCAGCTGTTCATGTGACACTCACTCACCTTGCACTTCTTATCTCAGGTGGCTGCTATTAAAAACACAGAAAGCTTTTTACTCCACTGGGGCATTGTGAATGATGACTAGCTTCAAAAATGGATGGGATGTATCAATAGCTGGCCCATTAGCAAATTGGAACCCCCAATTATGTACATCATATCCACAATTGGGTAGCACCGGGCGCAATCACCAGGGCAGTTGCACTGTAAACACAGTTGGTCGGGCATCTGTACCGGCACCTGAGATTTTTGGCCTCATGTCTGACCTCATGGTCACTTGGCACATGACTCGGCCATTACATGCCCCAAGTGTGACAATGTGTGACATATGTGACAGTCGAGGGTTCAATCCTTGTCCGATAGATTTTAATTTTCTATATTTTCTCTAGCTCAAGTTTGATCTGTTGAAAAATTTATCCTTGTATATTCATGATATCTATGTACAAATTATTTAACCCGTTTCTAAGTACATATGAGGCCTGATAACAAACAAACAGGCCAACCTGTCAATCTGGTGTGTATCAAACCAATAAGCAGCAGACAACTAATTTGCACTATACAAATATTGTCTTTTTATAGGCTCTTTGGGACTTATTGGTAAACAGATGCAAGAAATATAAAACAGGATACTGTACAATCTACATTCAGTGATATATGTATTTTTGTTTGAGCACTTCTTCTGTTGTATGGAAAATACAAGTGCATATGACATTAATATACTTGGTTTCACCTATCCAAAAAATGGTGTCAGGTGTAGTTAGGTATTGGAACAGTGTTCCAGGTTGAGCAGCAGCATCCTATCCTTGAGTGATATTTTTTTTGGGGGGGATTCCACAATGACACCACATCACCACTCAACCTGGAACACTGTGCAGTTGCAGTGCAACTGCCCTGGTGATTGTGCCCGGTGTAGTGTAATTGTATACCTATATACCTGTCTCACAATTACTATGCATCACGGTTTTGCAGTTCAAAAGATATTATTTTACAAATCATTTTACATTCAACACTCAATTATTCTCTTTGTTCTGTAACTAATACTACTGTGACTATGGATTTGTATCCATAGTTAAAAAAGTGTAGTACACGAAAGCCAACAGTTATTATCAAACCTTTCATATCTCCAATGTATATCCAATTGTTACATGATTGAGTACACCATATATGTAGGTTGAAACCAGTACTAAAAAGTGACATTTATGATTTTTATAATGTATATAGTGATCAATTAATGTGAATACTTACATTTAGGTTATAGAAACAAGTCCATGTCAAGTAAATTTCACAATGCACATACTGCCCATTTTGGACATGTCTTGGATAGACTGACATGGTGGCATTGAAGATTTGTAGTAGAATTGTGGTCTATGTGTATCATAATTGATTTCATGATAATGGTTGCTAAACCCAATGGTACCACCCCTCTTGTTCATTCTTAAAGACATTTACTTGCAACTCCCAAGATTGTAAGAGTATTCTATGGTGTACATATATATTGTATATCACAGTGAGGGCTTACTGTATGAAAGCATTACTCATGAGCTCACTATCCTCTTCACTGGGAACAAGTTTGTGTAATTCCTTGGAATTACAGAGAAATTACAGAGGATTTATGATAGGAATTACAATGAAATTATTGTATTTCCACTGTAATTCCAAATTTTACAGTAATTCCTATCATAATTCCACTGTAATGTTTCTGTAATTCCAAGGAATTACACAAATTTGCACCCAGTGCTTCTTTCTGGTGGAAACAATTTGCAGCCACCTGAAATGAAGAAGGACAATTTGAGTGGTATTTCTTGAATATCCTTAGGAATACTGAGAGTGTTGGGATACAGACTACAAATTTGGATCCCTTGCTCTAGCCTTGACTATGCTATCCATGTTGGTCATTCTATTAAGAGCCACCAGAAATAAAAGTAAAATTTTTTGCTTTTTGTAGCTATATTTCTTGAATAACTTGGGAGCCAGTTAAGAGATTAAAGCTATAGTTATAAATTCAAATTCATTGACCCAAATTACACTATTCTACCCCCTTTTGGTATTTTTAAAAGCAATTATTTGCAGCCACCTGAAATAAAAATACATTTCCCTGCTTTTTTCAGCTGTATTCCTTAAATATCTTGGGAATGACTAAAGATAGCAAAAAAAAAGAGTTGAAATTCGGATTTCCCAACCCAAATTACCCCTATATACTCCCTTTCAGGATTTTTAAAGGCAATTATTTGCAGCCACCTGAAAGAAAAATGCATTTGCCTGCTTTTTTCAGCTGTATTCCTTGAATATCTCAGGAACGGCTACAGATATCACAAAAATCATTCAAAATTCGAATTCCCCGACCCAAATTACCCCTATATACCCCCTTTCATATTTTTTATCGCCTGCTCCCGGAATTTATTTTGCATTTTTCTCCTCAGCCACAGGTCCTACCCAAAAATGGAAATCATATCCATAATCGGGCGAGAATTCTGCATCGGATTGTCCAAGACACCTTTATCTTATCTCTTCCATATCGGGTTTTATCAATATCAGCCCTTATCAGCCACAATAAGCATCCCGTGACTTTGCTTTCTGGTGCCGGAATGCCGGACAGAAGCTCTATGCCGGTTTATGGCACCACCAGTATACAAAAGCTTAGTCAGAAGCTTATCGGGCCATCCTAATAAACGAAATTACATTTTATCGGATTATACTTAAGAGATTTAACAGCTACAGCTGAAGCTTTGGCAACCAATCGATCCTGAGTTCCTGCCTTTCCAACCTGAACCCATGGTTTCCTTCTGTCACTCTCTCCAAAACTAACAAAACCTCTCATCCAAAACCCTTCGGCGATCCTATAAATGATGCATCCCGTTATCCACAACCCAAAACAACTGCGATTCAACGCTGGCAAGCAGACCTTGAGCAACAAATCGTGAAGTGGTAGAATGGCTTCAACTTGAGGAGCCATCTAACTATCTCAGCCGACAAATGACCCATGCACTAACGAGTGATTCGTGATTTGTAGGTGATTTTCTTCATGGTCAAATTCATCCTGGTACCAACAAGCTCGCCAACGATTTTTTTTACAAACAGATGAAGTCCCACTTCTCTGTTCCCTCCTACCATACTCGCCACATTCCAGACCCTGACCATGATGAAAAGACATGTCCCGGATGCGTTGAATATTCGATTCGCAAGCAAAATGTGATTTTGAAGTCAATTTTGTGTGATTCATACTTCCCGCTTCCATCGACCCTGATGTCCAAATGTCTTCTCCCCCTCTGCTGTTCCGTCCTTTGTCACCCTGAACCCCGAAATCCTTTTGATCCCTCTCAGAACCTTTCCAGTGATCAAGAATCGTGCTTTTGTTGAGGTTCCATCCCTGAAATTGCAGGGGAAACAACATGTTCGGGAACCGACTCCATCTGACTCAGACTCAGATGACGAGTGGAAGCTGTCTACAAGCGCCACCTTGGGAAAAAGGAAAGCATCCGAAGAGCTGGTGCCGATTGCTTCTGCCAAGAAGCCGAAGCCCGGATCCTTCAAGGCACCAAACCTCATAAGTCGAGGAGCGATTTAGTCGTGGACAAGGAAGAGATCCGTGAATGGGTTTCAGTAACTCACCTAAACATCATTTTCCCTTCCCTGTTTACACTGATTCCGACCTCCTTCCTTCCATTCCGTGGACTCATAATGATGACCAACAAATCCAGCCCCCTTCTCCAATGGATCAAGTGAATCGCATTTTGGACTATGCTGTTCCTCAAATGCCTATCTGACCCAAGGAGATGTGGAGGTCTGATACTCCATTTCCTGTCGTGTCTAATTGCACCTCTGCTCTACTCTTTTGCGTACTCCTGGCTTCATATATCTCCTGCCTCATAATCCATGTCGACTTTGCGTTAGGCAAGGGTTCGTGTCATGAATTTCCCCTGTCTTGATCTCCTTTGTCTCCGAGCTTCTATCTTTTTCCATAGTTACCTTTACTTTGTCATCATTTTCCACCATCAACTTCCATTTCTGATTTCATCAGCTTCTCCCAGCTTCTCCTTCTATCATTGCCATCAGCTTCTCCCTTGATTGATCTTTCCTTGTTTCCATTCTGTGATAGATATCTCCATGGACACTTTACCTATTCATTACTTATCATTTATACCGATGGTCATTGTAGACACTTCTCCAGTCTGATCTCTTGTCTCTATACTGCACAAGTGTCCTGCACTATGTTGAGCTAGTCATCTTACTCACTTCCTCTCTTTTCTTGCCTTGGTTCTTGATTGTATAGGCTGGTCCCCAGTTAAGTCATTGTCAATATACTGTCATTGTCCCTTGTCCCTGTGTATATGTGTGACTTGAGTGGTTTGGTGTGTTGGGCACTTGTGTCCTTGACAGTTTGTGTGTGCGTTCTACAAGCTGGCATGTTTCACTTGGGACAAAGATCCTCCCAAAATCAATTGACGATGTCTTGGTTGTAAATGGAGGAGCCAAAAGTGTAATCTGGAGGGTGTTGGCGAACCCCACCTATGGCCCTACCAGTGGGATGGTTACAAATTTGTACTGTTCCATCACCATTGCCCATTTGGTAAATGTTACATGTTTATCTTATCCGTGAATGGCGCCATTTAACCTGTCTCTTTGTATAGTCGCACCAATCAAGAACAATTTAACTCCGACTACCAATGCTTGGTGGGACATGGATACAGAGACAAATGAAGGGAATGCAGAAGCTGGACCATCAGGGTCTTCTTGAATGTTTCAAATATATTATATGTCTTGTAGTAGCATAGCTGTCTTGTGCGAGTTAGTCGCAAACGCGATTTCTTGATTGTCGCAAGATGCGACTCGTACTCCAAGGTTGTGTGTGAAAAGTTTTCATCTGTAAGAAAGTGCGGTTCAACCTTGAATCTGTATCCAAAAAGGTCCATATACTCTGAAGAGCAGACCAAATTCGCGATAAAACACAGGGGAAACTCGCTATGAAGACACAAGCTGCTATGAGCGCAAAAACACACACACAACCAACACAACACAAACAACACAAAGGCTAGTTATGTCAAGCAAGTTAAACCAACGTAAGTTCGGGGGGTTCGGAGATAGGATCCTTTATCAAGTAACTTTAGAGTGTATTGACAAAGTAGAGTATAAACTCTGGCTCCTTCGAAACGGATTGATTCTTCAACAAAATCACAAAGTCCGATTTTAAATAAAATCCAACACTGATCAAAATAGGTTCTCAAGAACGCAATGCTTGGTATATCAAACGAATTTTATTTGTGTCTAACACTACAACACTCGGGGAAGTAGGATAAACGGAAAGTTGTAATACTATGCACACGGGCACTAGCACTACGAGGTATGCGGAAATTATAGTCTCGGTAGACTCAGAGTTCTCAACTGCAAAGTGCTGTCACTAAGCCAACCACCAAGAAACTCTAGTTTTGAAAAGCCCAGCCACCAGCAACGCTCTGCTGATTCGGAAATTGTACTTTTCACCCTTACTAGTCAAGTCACTGTAGACAAGAACTAGGCAAAAGTATAAGAAAATGAAACTTTATTAAGTGCAATCACAACACTGAGACTAGTACACAAGACGGAGATTAAATCTGACTTTGCAATACCGTGGACGTTTATACTGCTATCAACTGTAGACCACAGTGTCCCCGAGCGCTGTCACACTTAAATCGTGCTATCTGGCGAGTAATCTGAATTTCTGGTATATACATACAGGCCTTTTATACTACGAGGAGGGAGATAGTCACAAGAAAAATACAGAAACAGTAGAAAGTAGAGAGATCGAGAGATATACATTTTTCTTTTACTTTATATGGTAATTTGGGAGGCAAAACAAAAATAAAACTAAAGTCCGATTTTAACATATGTGCGTTCAAGTCCATATTCGTATGTAAAATATTAGGTTAAGTTGAATCAACCTTTTGGATCGGATTTTGCTACATGTCGGTGTTGAACCGGCCCTGGCTATCTGCTACTACTGTATGACTCCACCCATGATAAAGCACCATTTTTCCATGCATCCGGTATGACTCCATCGGATCACTTCAAAATCAGTTCTTATGATTGGCTAGTTGATGCCACCATGCATCTGTTTTCTACGTGTCTATCTTTTCCTCCTACATGTCCAGTGTTTATCAGCCACGGAAGCAAAATTACTGCTCCTGTTCCTGTCGGATTTTACTGTATCCGCTGTCAGAACTTCCCGTGAATGCCTTTAGTTACCAATTAAACCTAGACGTCAGTCCGGTCAGATGGCAATAGCTATCTGTCAATCCGTTACGTCCGATTTAAGCCTATAAGCTCTTTCTCGCTAAGTCCAATATTGGACCTTGTAGCTGACAAGCCCGACTTTCAAGTTTTCCTTCTTCCCATGGATATAGCTAGAGTTATCCTATAGCTAATAAGATCTGACTGTCAACATAGGACATAGTAGCTTGATAGACTTGTTAATCCTACCACAGCCACAATTCCCTGGTTGAATAAGTATGACTTGGGTAAGGTCAGATTTTATCTGTGCACCTTTATAGGACTTTCATTACTTAGTAAATATACTAAGCTCCAGTACATATAGTTCTAGTTTTTGGCTAACAGCTTGGGAACAGCTATAACCCTCAGTTTCCCTCAGTATCCAGGCTCAAAACTATGTTATTAACATAATTAATATCGGATTTCGAGCCTAGAACCGCAAAATTGGCTTGTCAGCGAATCAACTCCAATGTTCGTGGCTCAAGGCGTTTTAACATTGGAGGATAAGTCAACTGCATCGGGATTTGTGTGAGTTTGATTGACCCTGACTTGCCTGGCTTTTCTTGGCTTGTTTCAGCTTGAAAAAAGCTATTGAACTTTTTCAAGCCAAAAAAAAGCTGGTAAAAGCCAGTAAAAGCCGGGCAAGTCAGGGTCAATCAAACTCACATGAATCCCAATGTGTCAACATGGGTGTCCTAAAACCAAAATCCTAAGTCCAAAGTGTTTCCGATGTGTGATTCTCGTGAATCGCAGGTAGTACTGGCTGAATCACACAGTCTACAACTTCCTAACAAATCTCCCAGATCCGCCTAAATCTCCCACCAGATTCTCCAGATTCAAAAGGCGTTGCTGTGACCAATCTAGATCTGTGGTATGTCCATCATTCCCAAGATGGATATTGACCAAATCTCTAACCCGTTTAGCCTCCGAGGTATATTCCTCCATCATAAGAGTACCTTTGAACCACCTCCTTTCCAGATCCAAAACCCGATTGCAAAACACCCTCATCTGTTCGGCTGCAAACCATGGCCTTAATATTGATAGCGGACCCAAGCACATATTATATTCATCTGCCAGGACTCCCATATATTCTTCATAGGACAGTCCCTGTAGTGCGATTCCATCCCCAAACTGGGTGGGAGCATTATTTGCAGTTCTTCTACACACTTCCTGTTTTGTCCTAACATATTGGACTACATTCCGCTTGTGAAGTAACTCATCTAATGCTTCCTCACTCTTCCGATTCGCAAGGATCCATTGCAACACTTTGGAGTACTCTTCATTGAGAATTTCCTCGAGTGAGAGCATCAAATCCTTTTGCGAGATGGAATATCTCTCAATGAGATCCAGTTTCAAAGTAGATGTTTGTCAGGACTCAGAAATGATGAATGATGGATGTGATTACCAGCTTTTGGTGTAAGATTTGGTATTGGATAGAGATAGGTGATTGCCTCACTCTTGGAAGCAGGATATCTAAAGCCAAAAACAATCAGTGATTCCATGCAAATACCAAGATATGGTGCAAGACGTAGTTTCTAGAGAGTAGCGCATAATCATATGCGACTACGAGAATAGGTTGCATGAAGTTGTGAATTGCAACAAATATGACTAGCGCCACCTTGGCACAGGTCATCCAAAATGCGAGTATCAAGAGTATGGCTCCTATAGCCATCATGTAAGACAAATCACAGTCCATTAGAGGTTCCTTCAGTCTCTAGAGCTAGATTCCAAGAAGATAGATCTTGATTTCAATAGCAAAGATAAGTGCTCATATACAGAGCGAGTGAGTTGAGTAGGGGATGAGTACTCATCCATTAAAGAACAGCAAGTCTTGTATTATAGTAGGAGAACTTGATACTGAAAACAAATGCAAATCACAATGAATGTGTCCGGTAAAACGATGAGTGAGTGTTGGTGAGACTTCGATGAATGAATAAGAATAGGGGAACACAACAACAGTGCATGATTGACACTCCTGAACAGTAAGGAGAATCCAATCTACTGTCATGACCTGACCTAAAAGCAATCCTAGGCAACCTGTTGGGGAGTGACAGCAATCGTGCAATAGAACCTGACCCTCTAAGCCTCTAGAATACTGTGACTAATCGATATAAGCCTATATCCAACTGCGATTTGTGCAAATAATGATAGCCACAGCTACAAGGAACCAGGAACCTAGTGTTGGCAACTCAGACTACAAGCCTAGAAGGCTAGAAAAATGACACTAGTATGGAAACCAAGGAGAATAGCAATATAGACAACCTACGGAGCTGAGTCGACAACGAGAGTGGTGCAAATAAGCAAGTCGTCGCCTACCAGGAAAGTAGGATCAATAGAACAATATGCCCTATGACAACTAAGATTGGATTCTAACTAATACTAATACTTATACAAGGTATATATACTGTAAAGTAAAGGAGTATACTCCTAATGGCCATAATGCCTCCTCCTCTCTGCTACCTATAATGTCCAATTATCCCTATGTCACCCACAACCCCTGCAATCAGCCCTGTCTCAGTGCCACATGAGAGACTAACCCCTAACGTGTTGTATGCCGTGTTCGGAAGTGCAATTAGTAATGATCCCGTGCCTAATCACACTTTGGAATAGGAAATAAGTTGTCCTGGTTAGGCAATGTGGCTTCTGGTATGGTGGCGCCGTGGTGGTGGACTGGTGAGTTCATGACAAACAGAACCTGAAGGAAATTTGATAAAAGGTTCAGTCCCTGATTTTAGCCTGGAAATTGCATTAAGCTTTCGCATTTTGTATGTAGAGTCGACATGATCAGCATCAACCACGGTGGAAGAAGGCATGCCAAGGTGGGATACATTGTCATGAAATTGCTCAGTGTTGGTCTAATGAGTATATGAGGATCCTTCTGCATTTGCATTAGTACAAATAACACTAGCCAATGGAATAGGAATACCATGATCTGGATATTGAGCAGCATTTGAAACCACTGTCTCAAGATCAAGGTCAAAATAAAGAGGGTTATGAAGCTTGAGCCATGTTAATGCTTCAATAATTTTGGAACGGCATATCAAGAGTGGAGTTTTGGCAAGTGTATCAATTGTAACTTCAGTATCAGGAGATCCAACCAGAATAACACATATCTCATCATGGAGTTGGCTTAATGGTGGAGGCAGACATGTCAACAAGGGACTTGGATCTTGGGGGTAAAATACAAACATTTCCTTGAGAAGCATATTGCCCAGTGGGTCCAAGTTCGAGTTTGAACATGCATTTTGTTGAGCGTGCCCATGCTATGCATTGCTCTTCAAGAAATGATAAATCTTTTAGGGCCAGTTCAGTTGCCCAGGGTTTTTCGTATCACGCTTTGGTTACTAGTAATTAACAAATAGCCGAAGGTGGGAATATCACCATTTATTAGTATCATGATTTAGTTAGGGCCTGTTTGCTGATGGGAAAAAGGCCTCCCTTTAAAGGAAGTCACTCCGGAGTCGCGCTGGATGTGCCCATCATCCCAACTCATTTCCGATTCTTGCCATGTCGTGTCCCGCCTTTAATCTTGATGGGCAAAATATTACAATTGACTGTATATTCACATTAGATTGTATGCTAATATTCTCAACATTAGTGTCCAAAACTTTCTGTAAAAGACCGCCAATCCACAGCTATCTTACCAGAGCAATATTTGAGCTCATCATCAGCAACGGCACTGACACAAGTCGGTGAGGTGATGATAGAGAAGCTTGATATGAGTGTGACTGATGTGACCTCCCACCGTGAGGATCTGCTACTGATGCTGTGGTAAGTCAACCAAACACCAGGGTTTTTCAGGGGTTTGATAGCTAAAAATTAAGTAATTAAGGACCTACGCTAATTTTTTCTCACCACTGAAAATTAAGAAAATATCACGGTTTTTGAAAAACCCTTGGCAACCGAACTGGCCCTTAAAGGATCTGGAAGCTCACCTGTCCAGATACCATTTGCATAGCTGCGTACTGGTATTCCAACAAATATATATCTACTTTCACTCTGCTGTGGTATGTTGGATTTTTTTAATCTTATCTCACATTTGCATAGGTTACAAAGTTGGTAACAATTATTCTCTATTGTTACTGGGCAGAATGGCTGAATTGAAGGTTGATTAGATTTCAAACGTAATTCTTGGACTGCTATTTCAAGCAGAGATATATCGAGATTAGAACATGAAATAGAAGTGATTCTGTCAATAGCCTCAAGGCTACCACAGAATGAACACTCAATTTGCTTGATAGCAGCATTACCTCCTGCAAGATATAATTCCTGCAATAATTGAAGCTTTTCAGACATAGGTAGAATTTCCAGCCAATCAGCATTCTCAAACTCATTTACAGTTGTAGTCTGAGATGTAGGAATAATTATATCAGAAGTAGAACTTGGATCATGTGCATTATGACTTGTATTATCTAAGTTAGTCCACTGCTTTTTATTACTGTAGCCCGATGAAAGAAAGTTCCATCTAGTGCTGCACGCGACTCAACTCTGCTCCGGCTAGTTGCTGAGTCGAGCCAGTTTTTGAGTCACGGCTTGACTCGTGACTCAAGTCAGCAGAGTCATTTGGAGTCGAGCGTGAATTTTGTTCCAAATAGACTGGACTTTCACTGGAATTTCAGAGATTAAAAGAGCTCAGTGCTCTTTAAAATATATCTAATGACTTCAAAAAAGTATTTAAAGCTGAAGCAAGTAGATAGAAATGCATTTGAAAAATTTTTCGAGATCAGTATGACCCTGTCATAACTAGATTCTCATGGCTTTTTCATGACCAGACTTCACATTTCAGCCATTGTACAAGGTAAGTGCTTATTTTTATTAACTTGACTCACTGTATCAACTTTTTATAGGCTATTATACTTACTTTTAACACTTTTACTACCTCCTTCCTTGAGAAAGCCATTTTCGACCAACTCCAATTGACTCAAGTCAGAGTCGAGTCGATTTAAATGACTTTTTTGCCGAGTCGAGCCAAAGTGAGTCAGAGCTGAGTCCTGACATCACTAGTTCCATCACATGTCACACTGAACTTTGAACTGTTCATTTTTTAAAGTTCATCACACATCACATTGAGAACTGAACTGCATGACAAACAGGCTTTTTTGCTCAATTTTTCTTCCCTGCAGGGCTAGCCTTTTTAAATTCAATTTTTAGCTGCAATTCAAAGATTTGAATCCAAAGGAAGTTCAAAGAGACTACTAAGTCAATACTTAGACCTTTATTCCTTAATTTTTGAGGCAAAGCGAACCAGAAATGAACATGTGTCACATTCAATTTTGGACACTGAACTCATTGAACTGGATTTCAAAAACGTCACACCCAAAGTGACCGAACTTTCCTTCATCAGGCTACAGTAGCTTGGGGTGTGTATGAAGACACTGGCTTGCGTTTGCGAGGGGAAACAGTGGGGGTTAATGAGGTATAATTTCTTAATTTAAGCAATCTTGCTGAAGCTAGAAAGTCAGTCTGTGATAAAAGAGGATAGTTATGCATACCAGCTTCAAGCTTGCTTGGCATGCTCAATTCTTACAAGACAAACAGATGAGCAATTATGCACAGAGAACTCAGAATGTAATTCAGAAGTGGTCTTCTGGGTTTTATTTAAGTGTCGGGCACTGATGCCATGGTGAACAGTTGCAAGCTTTTTCAAATCATGAACAGAGAAGAATGTGCACTCAACCACAACTCTAACAACTCGCTTTTTCTCATCAATTGAAAGAGAAACAAAGTCAGAAGCGGAATAGCTAAGATTGGGTACTAAATCCGGAGTTGGATTGGACATGAGGAAATCACTAGTTTGTGAGAGTGTATGGGAGGAATGGGGGGAATCAGAAATATCATTGGTATGGGGCCTCGAAAGTAGTTGCACTGCCACTTGTCGGGTGTATAGCCACTGACCAGTTTTGTCAGGTGATCTTGCCTGATACTTTTCACTCACCCATAATGCATTTAGGGACGGTCACACGGGGACCAAAGGACCTCAATGCAAAACATATTTAATGATGCCATGGGCTATATTTACATCGTGATCATGGTTAGGGTTATGGTTATGGTTATGGGTGGATTCAGGAGAGACATATGTGCCAACAGGAATTAGTGTTGTCAAGACTCGTAGAGGTGTCAGCGAGTCACCCCTACCTGCAGGTATCTGCCGGTGGACCCACAAAATGACCTGCAGGTAGAGGTGACCCGCAGATCATGACCTGCACAGGTCCGGATCCGGGACAGGTCACAGGTCAGGGACCCTAAATTTCCACTGATCCGCAAGTTGACCTGCGGGCAATCCATAGATTTTTGTGACTGCTGCTTCTAAGTCTTTTTTCAAGGGACAAGTCAAGAGTAGAGACCTTCTATCATCTTATTTAGTAGGTCAATAAATTTTAGTTAATATTATAGTCCACAGACCACATATTTTATTTGTATTGTACATCAGTTTAAAGATGCAACAAAAACACACATTTTTTATTTCTAGAAGTATTCACACAAACTTCTCCTTGATTATTTATCTGGGTCCTTAGAAATTGTGGCACATTGAAGGTGAAAGAGTATTGAAAAAAAATGTGGAACATGATCTAGTGTGTACATATTGATGAGTTACACAAATTTCATTTCTGGACATTCTTCTCAAACTCAATATTTAGAGATGAAAGTGGAAAAATGCTCCAAAATAAATAAAACAGGCCTTGTAAATACAATACTTTTTAAAAACCAAAAGGTTACTACATCAGTGTGATTTGTAGTATATAGTCCTGCTCTGCCCACATTTTTAGATTTTTTGACCATGCCATTGTTGAGCAACATTGGAGTATAGTGCTTGAGTCACATGACTTTGCCTTCTGACCCTGTCCTCGAAATGTGACGTCTGCTTCTCAACAATGGCATGGTCAAAAAATCTAAAAAATTGAGCAGAGTGAGGCTAAATACTCCAGATCACACTGATGTGGTAAACTCTTGGTTTTACGAAGTACTGTATTTACAAGACCTGTTTTATTTACTTTTGGAACATTTTTTCACTTTCATCTCTAAATATTGAGTTTGAGAAGAATGTCCAGAAATGAAATTTGTGTAACTCATCAATATGTACACACTAGATCATGTTTCACCTTTTTTTTCAGTACCCTTTCACCTTCCACTGTGGACTACAGACCGGGTGAAATCAACCCGTATATTCACCCCATAAAGTGAGTCAAAAACAAGTTAAAAGGGGGGGATAACAGGGTTGATACCAGGTGATTGTAACTAGTAGACTGGGTAGCTAATTCCGGGTTAAACTGTCCACAAAAAACCAGTTTTTCCCCCTGTATCTAATCCACGAGAAATAACCTGGTTCACATTTAAAGGGTTACTTTCAGGTTAAAAACTGGTGATTTTGACACGTTTACTGGATTACTACCGGGGCAAATGAAGAAGGGCAAAAAATAATATTATTATTTGATACAAGAATCTCACTAGCTAGCGTACTCTATGAGGCTCGTATATTACCGGATATCATCCTCCAGCTCATGTGTTGCCAATTGAAATCTAGGCTTATAAAATAATTAGTAAAGAGGAACTGAACTCGGGGTTGCCAACACGCACCACTATCACCAGAGAATGGGGAATCTGAGCCCAGCATCATTGTCAACCTGTAGATACAATGTCATAAATCAGTTGCAAGAACTATATAGAATAAATGTTGACACACCAAGCTGGTTCCAACATCTCATTGTCGAGCTTCAGTCTTTGCAAGGGCTTGTTGTTGACGAGTATATGCGGCCTTGCAGCAGAACTGTGTGCTAGAGCCAAGTGACCAAGTGGTCAGTCCATTGGTAGACAAATTGAACATGCTTTTAGTGACGCACCAAATAGATTGCCATCCTTATGGATTGCCTTTAAATTCGAGGTGAGGAAATGATCAATGAGAGTTGGGAAGAAAAGACAACGCGGGGCGTGACTTTGGTTGGAATTGGGACAGATTTGTAATACGGCCCGAACCAAGCCTGAGCTGTGGCCGCTTCCACCAAGAACTTGCTCGTCGAGAGGTTTGACCAATATACTGCTGCTTTGGTCACCAAAAGACTGAGTAGCTTACGGAGATAAAAATTTGACTGTAAATGTTCCTTCATTACAAAGGGGTGATATTCACTCTGTGACACCCCGGAGACCGAGTTAACCAAAACGGGTGAAAATCTTTGGCATTTTCAGCTGGGTGATTTTAACCCTGTTTTAGAGTTTTTACAAGTTCTCTCGATAACAGGGTCAAATTCGCCAGTTTCTACTCAAAAACGGAATAACCCGTTTCCATCCTGGTAAACGGGTAAAGGGGGGTTTTCACCCGGCAATCAGGGTGACTCTAACCCCGTATCGGGTCCATAGTGTTCAATCACTTGGTGCCACAATTTCTAAGGACCCAGATAAATAATCAAGGAGAAGTTTTTGTGAGAACTTCTAGAAATGAAAAGTGTGTGGTTTCTTTGCATCTTCAAAATGATGTACAGCACAAATATATAATTATACATTTTTTGGACAATTTCATCTGTTTGTGACTAAATTTCTTGGAGGTACCTGCAGGTACCTTTGTAATTTGATGACCTGCAGGTACTCAGAGACCTGCAGGTAATTTGACCTGCGGGACGGGTACCCGTAGGTGCAGATCCGGGACAGGTCACAGGTCACTATTAAAAAAAATTAAATACCTGCAGGTACGGATCCGGGTGGATCTGCAGGTGACTCGTTGACACCTCTAACTTAGACTCGGCTATGACTCACTCCGGCTCGACTCCAATTGACTCTGGCTCCAAATGCCAGTGACTCACTCTGGAGTCGAGTGACGAGTCAGCTGAGTCAGTCGAGTCACTTATGTAGTTAGTTTATTAATAGGGAATATATTTTTGAACGGAATTTCACACCTTCTAAAATGGTGATTCAGTTGACACTACAACCCAATTCCCAAAAGGGGTAATTATTCATCTCAAAACGGCTTTTTGACCCAATTTCACTCAAGTCACTCTAGAGTCGCTGGAGTCATGAGTCATTAGTCAGACTCGGCTCGACTAAAAATCGACTCAACTCATCGACTAGCCCGAGTCGAGTCACGTGCAACACTAACAGGAATATCCTGAGAAATAGCATGTGTCATATTAAGGGAGGTACAAGGGTACTGTAAGTAGAAAGTAGAAAATTAGTCGGAATGTCGGGAGAAGAGTGAACACATACGCACCATAGAAATTGACTGAGTACTGGCTATGGAAGTCTCAGCACCATCATACGCAGGCTGGGTTCTTGTCAATCTAAACCACTACAGGTACAGTATAAATAAAACTCACCAATGGGTCCAAAGAAACCCTGCTACCAGAGGGGGAACAAAGATTTGTTGGTTGGGGGTGAGAATTCCAAGTTGCATACATGGGCGTTTCGAGGGAAAGAGAGGCCAAAGAGCAACATGTACAAGTGAACTTAGCGGAACCGAGGGCCCAATGGGTTGGATATATTTGGTAGTGACCAATGGCCCGACAGGTTGGATATATTTAGCTACCCATATATGGTACCTGTGGGAATGGTTTAGTACCAACTTGAGCACAACAGAACTTGATGTAAGGAGCCAAACCTAAAGGTTCAGCAATAAGTACTCACAGACATTGTAGGTAGTTCCCCAGTCTGTTCACTTTGTCTCTAGACCGTACGATCACCTACGCTGTATCAAGCCTAGTCAGCCTACTCAACTACTTTTCTCTATATTTCTATCTATCTCTTCTCTTTCTCTTGTCTCATCTTGTGTGACTTGAGTGGTGTCATCATTGAGAGTGATTGTTCCTGACACTGATCAACACATGCAGCGACAGATAGAGTCTACGCACTATGGATCTAGCATCCAGGTAGGCCAGAGTGCGAAATTGCAGCCAGCATACTGTGGCGCATGTTTCAGTGAACCCCATGAGGCCCATAACCTGTCGAGGGCAGCAATTGCCACTACCAAGTAGGTGCAGCAGCCACTCGTAACTTACCTGGGGATGAAAGAGCAGAGAGCTGAGGAGAGTTTAGAGGCAAGAGAGGCAACTGGTTAGTTCTGGAGAACTGAGGTATATTGCACTAAACTAGTGTCCTTATATACTGTAGGAGAGTGGCTGCATTCATATCTAAATGTGGCGTGCATACTGTGAATATGTGAAATACATGAGGTGACAAGTTCTACGTAGAGCATACTATTAACTATGGTGAAGAACTTGTCGATCGATCAAAGAAGTATGATCAAGGACTGTGGCTGCACCAGTCGATACCCCAATTCTTTTGCAAAAGTACTGGACAGTTAGTCCGCACGTGTTTTGCAAAAGTCACGGGCAAGGGTTTTTTAGCACTAAAAAAGCCCAAAAAAGACCACTTTTACAAAAGTAGATCCAAATGCTAATTTCTTGAAATTAGCATTAAAACCTCGTTTTTTTGCCTTATTTGGGTTAGCAAGACCGTCTTAGACTGGAATTCCCTATTTGGCAAGTGTTCCAAGGGTAAATTTGTCATCAGAGCTAATGTGAGCCATTCCAACACTACTTGTAAACATAGACAAACAAATACATAAAATATTGCAAAACCCCTCTTTTTTGCATAAATAACCTTCCCTAACCTTAACCAGACCCTAACACTAACCCTAACACTAACCCTAACACTAACCCTAACCTATCCCTAACTCTAACCCTAACTCTAACAAGTGTTTTTTTCAGGTTAAGTATTGCCCGTAACTTTTGCAAAACACGTGCGGACTAACTGTCCGGTACTTTTGCAAAAGTAATAGTGTATCTGGTGGCTGCACAAGTTATTAATGTCCATGACCTCTGGGGCCCATAACTATTAACCTGTCGAGGGTGCATTGTGCTACTAGTATAAGTAGACACACATAGAGAACTCTGACATACCTGGGGATGAGAAGCTAGACTGTTAATAAAAGCTTGGAGGACTTAGGCGACTGTTTCTGAGATAAAAAAAAACTAAGTATCAAGGCAGATAACTACTGTCCTTATATACTAACAAAGAGGTGCACAGACCATTTGTATGTGTTTGTGCTTATAGACATAAATCGTACTACATATAGAAGTAAATGAAAGAGTCATAATGACATTGTATAATTATCAAATTGTTGAACTTTGTTCCATTTCCATTTGTTTTTATATATCAAATTTTGATATATAAAAACCCTACCTTGAACCCCCATACCATGGACAGCAAGCAAAGACTTAGAAGAGGTGATGAGAGTTCAGAAGAAGAAGACAGTGGTTGTGACAAGCTTTTCAACATCATGTGACTTGTTCCCACAGTCTGAAGTTCTATTACGAGTGGAGATGGGCACCTGCTGCAAATGGCTGTTCACTGAGTAAGCAGCACTGCCATCTCAAAACATGTCCACAAGCTTTGGACTTTTTCCTTGCTACACCTTAATTTAGTGATGTCAGGACTCGGCTCTGACTCACTTCGGCTCGACTCGGCAAAAAAGTCATTTAAATCGACTCGACTCCAACTCGAGTCAATTGGAGTCGGTCGAAAATGGCTTCCTCAAGGAAGGAGGTAGTAAAAGTGCTGCAAGTAAGTATAATAGCTTGTAAGAAGTTGATTCAGTAAGTGAAGTTAATAAAAATAAATACTTACCTTGTACAATGGCAGAAATGTGAAGTTCGGTCATGAGAAAGCTGTGAGAATCTGGTTATAACAGGGTCATACCAATCTCGAAAATTTTTCCAAATACATTTCCATCTACTTGCTCCAGCTTTAAATACGTTTTTGAAGTCATTAATTATATTTTAAAGAGCAATGAGCTGTTTTACCTTCAGAAATTCCAGTGAAATCCCAGTCTATTTGGAACAAAATTCACACTCGACTCCAAATGACTTTGCCGACTTGAGTCACGAGTCAAGCCGCGACTCAAAAACCGGCTTGACTCGGCGACTAGCCAGAGCGGAGTCGAGTCGCGTGCAACACTACCTTAATTTGAAAGGTGATTTGCTGAGCATGAGCCAATTGTGGAAACCAGCACCTAATTTGGGATAACAGAGTCCTCATGGCCACCCCTGTAGTTACCATTGGGTAAATGACTAGTATCATTGAGATGACAATGCACAGATGACTCAGCATCAGGAAACCAGTCTCCAGATAGTGTAACATTTCAATCAATAGTGGTCATTTTTTCTTTTTTGATAAATCTCAGAAAATCCAAAAAGTCAAAAGAAAAATAATGGCAGGGGTTTTTGAAAATGGCGTGTGACGCATGACATGCAAATTGAACAAAATGGTACAGTAATGTATCAAAAATCATTGATAATTTCAGGTAATTAACAGCATTATAAATATTATCTGGATTATCAGTCCCTAGCTGTTAATCTGCAGTCCCCCTGCTCCTTTGTAGTTCTTATCAAGAATTATTCTTAAATTGTCCAGCATTAGTCAAATATTACTGAATATTACTCTCAAGCTACTCAGTATTACGGAGCATTACTCCCAGTTAATATATCTGCTAATCCACCTGTAGCCTTCAGTGGCTTCCAACAACAAAAAAATGAATATTGGATGCCATGAAAAGCTCACTGAAAAATTAAAATATAACCTCAAGACTATTTATGGTTCTCAGAATTGAGTATAACCTGTCTGGAAGGATAATAGATCTAACAAGAGATCAAGTTATGACCTATGTTAGATACAATGAAAAGTTTACTGAACATAAATGCAAGACTATTTGTGGTTTAAAGTTTTCAGACTCAAGTATAACTTGTCTGGAAGGATTTTAGTAGACCCCATTTAATGAGCTTTTCGTGGCATCTAACATAAGTCATAACTTCTTCTAGACCATTCATGGCTCTCAGACTCAAGTATAACTTCCTGTCTGGAAGGATCTTAGACCCAATAAGAGATGGAGTTATGACCTCTTTTAGATGCCATGAAAAGCTCATTGAACATATGATTGCAAGACTATTTATGGTCCTCAGGTATAACCTGTGTGGAAGGATATTAGATCCAATAAGAGATGAAGTTATGACCTATGTTAGATTCCATGAAAAACTTGTTGAACATATGATTACAAGACTATTTATGGTGCTCAGACTCAAGTATAACTTGTCTATAGGTTTGGCCCTTAGAATCTTTCTGGAAGAATTTTACCACACTTGTAAGCTTAGAGAAACAATGTTTATGACTTATCAGCTGTCTGAAATAATGCCTACTACTTATCTGCAACATCCTTATTTAGGATTCCTTGTATGCTACTCAACAAATTTCATAAAGTTATATTCACTGGCAAGTTCTTGGTATTAATTGTGGAACTTATGTAAAGCTATGTATGCTTAGTACTTACAATTTGTGGGCCTTTGAATGGGGCATGGGAATCACCTGTCTAGCAAGACATTTTCATATTTCGAGCAATTCTAATTTCTCGGGCTTTCCCGAGGTACAGCAGGTCTGGGGGAATACAGTTTGTCAACTAAAAAATCATTTACAGCATGTAGTAATATATTTTCAAACATAGAAGTTAAGAATTACTAATGGGACAAAATGAGAGTAAAAAAAGTCTCACAAAGGTCTCTGCCCAGCTTCAGCAGAGTATTGGCCAATCTGTTGGATCATCCAGCAATCCATCAGATACCATCTGCTGATTCGGATTAGGCTCAAAATGATCACCATCCGAACCAATGCCATCCAAATCTGACCACATCTGATCTGGTAGGAGTCCTAGTGCATGACCAACTCGCGGAAGTACATGACCAACTTGTGGAAGTGTATGACAGCTCGTGGAAGTGCATCTGGCAGAAGTGCGTGACCAGCTCGCGGAAGTGCATCTTGTGGAAGTGCGTGACCAGCTCGCTGAAGTGCATCTTGTGGAAGTGCGTGACCAGCTTGTGGAAGTGCATGACCAGCTCGCGGAAGTGCATCTTGCAGAAGTGTATGGCTAGCTTGTGGAACAGCATGACGTTGACCCATCCTAACACGCACTTCCGCATTTTGGCGAAGAAGAAATTGATAAATGTCAATCCTTTCGGGATTCTCGAATTTGTTGAACTTGCCGGGGTATTTATGGACCAACGCCTCATCCAGACGTGTAAATGCACTTCTACTGCCTTCACTGTAGTCCGTAGCCATAGAAACTCCTAATATCCCAAAAAGACAATATGCCATATCTTCAGGTTTGGTTGTCTTCCTACCAGCACACCAAGACATCCTCGTGCAGATATCCAAGCTCTCTACAGGCGTAGATCCATTGAGTACTGAGGGGGGAATACCAGTCAAATGGTGAATGACACTGGTTAGTTGGTGTCGTTCCCCGATGGGCTCCCAGTCCGCCTTGAAGAAGATTAGCCTCTTAGGAGCCACAAGTTCCTGTAGTGTCCAACCCCGTTTAAACCACTCGGTCCCCCATATCGTTGCGCCTGCCCGCAACGAGGCCTTTACCCAGACATCAGACAGATAAACGTAGCAGATTTGTGAATTCTGGTAGTAGAAGTACATTGAGTTGATGTTTCGATCAGATTCACTCTCGTTGCTCTTGTCAATGCAACAAGTATCTATCCAGATATATTCGAGGTAATCATTGGCGGCTTTCCTGCGTGCCTCCACAATTTTTCGGTAGCCTGCCTTCTTTTGAGTTTCCGACCGGAGGTGAAGGTAATCGTTAAAATTGACTTCTTCTTTCGCATCCAACCACCGATGAGAAAGAATGGCATAGGGAGGAACGGGTTGACCCAGAGAGAAGTCTACAAACTTCCCAGTCCGTGTTGCGATAAGGCGTTGCGGTCGCTGTTCAGGCTATAGAGTGAAAATTTTAGAAACAATGAATTTTCTGTAAACTTAAGAAGTAGTTATTCACCTTAGAACTTGGGATTTGTTGCATCTTGCTTATCGAAATTAAGTGTGCCAAGTTATTGAGGAGAACAATCGCAAAGATTAACATCACCTTATATATGTGAAATTGGCGCCAGTAGCCCAAGTTGTTCTGAATACTACTGTTTGGAGGCTGTGACAGATTCAAGAAGTTACGTACTATCACCGTCATAGTAAGAGCAAGAAAAGTAGATCTTCCCGTAGTGTTCGGTGATCCCTTAGCGGTGATTCCGTTGCTGTAAAGTTAGGGGGTTGTTCCGGAGAATATTAAGCCAATCCTTCATACTATAGATTGACTCTGTCGATCGTCTGTCTGTCTACAAAAGACCCTTCAAGTCTGAAAATGTTTAAGTTGATGGATAGACATCAGATATAAGGTTTAAGAATTTGATGCCGATAAGGAACATAACCAGTACTTACGTTCTATAATAAAAATAATCCAGTCCCCAAATCTTCATGCATCATGTTCATCATCGACTTCTTACAAGCGCTGCTCTGCCAATATGTCTGAAAGAGCACTTGACCCACCAGCACAGGTCGACGTTCTTCAACTTAGAAATTTTTGAGTTTTATGTCACGGCATGTTAGAACGCGGGAACAGGCTAAACCCATGTTGTGAGCAGTATGTCAAGAAAGTTTTCCCAACGTCCTTGACAGTCGGGTATGCATCTGTCAGGGGGAACTTGGCCATTTGATGATCAAAAAAGGGCCATTGCTTGCGCATGGCAAGTACGAGGCCATTAACTGTGGACAAGTTGTTGCCGAATTGGTACTGACTCCTAAGAATAGACGGAGGAGAAATCTATTAACCGGAGTTGTCCCAAGATCTGGACACCGGTTCTGGGAAGCATCCCGAAGTCAGTAAATCATCGTTCCTGCGACCACTCACCTCCTGCACAGACGAGCTTCCCAGCCCTGAGTCCTGACTCTGGGGTAGATCTGCCGTAGATGAATGGCCATAATAGATACAGGAAAGGCAAATGAAACTAAGTACTCGTCACACTGCTTACTATCAAATGCAGAATAGACTTTTGCTTAACATCTATACACTAGAGTAGAGGGACATGCAGTGGTAGCGTTGTATAAGTAATCTGACGGGAACCTGATTTTTGCGTGTCGGATAATGGATTTGAATTTTGCGTGTCGGCATATCGGATTGCCATGTCGCCGTGTATAGGAACAACGAGGTTTGGTTCCCTAAATTTTGCTTATAATCATTTGTGGAGACCTCAAGCGATAGTAATTCCAAAGCCACTTAGACCAGTTTTGACATGTCTGTTGGGGCCTGTACTACTGACAATTCTTCATCTTTGCATTTCCCCGAGGGCAGTCGTCTGCAAGATACATTGCTTTTGGCAAGATGGATTAAGTGCCTCCACAACTTACAATTTTTCTAGGGAACGAAACCTCGATTCTGTTCCCTTCTGTTCCTCGAAATTAGCTGTAATGTGTGTCGACATAGCAGCCGACTTCCAAAAATGGAGTATTACCCTACTATGTACAGAAATTGCCCGGCGGCTGAAACATATCTACCATGTAAAGCAGCGTCGTAAATCAATAAAATAATATGGATACAAAAAAAAAAAAAAAAGAAAGTTCCAGATGTATCATTTCCGCTTTCCCATCGAATTGGGATAAGTATAGAGCAGGGTATTTATACAAAGTGCGTTGTTGCTCTGAGGACCCTTATTACTAGTCTCCCATAGGCAGAGTATTGAATACATGACGATCCCATAGGACGTATGTATAAGAATACCTTATTACCGTGTTCTCTCTTCAGATCCACTATGAGTTGGCTTGTAAGCAACATAATGTCCTCTCCAAAGTATATGTAGTTACATAGTTGAACAGAAACAGCTTTGTAAAACTATTCCCGATAGAATTGTTCATTCAGAGTCTGACTCTGACTCTCAGTTGAGTGTAAACTTGAGACAGAAATGTGATCAAACATTTGCCTGGTTGATCAAAACTGGATGTTCGTTCCCATACATCTGTCATCATTTCAGCTCTGTGCTGCCATTCAGCCTCCATTTCTTCTTATGTCGAGTCATCGATAATTCCTCTTATGATGGGAAAGACAGAAGCTTTCGAAAGCTCCGACAATTATTTCTAACTGACAATCAGTCTTTTCGCCTTAGGAATAATTGTGTTTATTACTCTATGTGAAGAAAGACTCTAAACATCTACACCGTAGGCCGACAAAAATCCATGACCGCCTGGTTATATATGTATGTATTCGTTAAATTAAAAATAGAGTGAGCTATACCATCATGTATGTGTTTCTTTCATCCTTCCACCCCCAGCGTCCTCACAAGGTCGCTCAACCCGACATTCTCTTCAATCTACGACAGTGAGTCAGTTTATCTTTATGTACCCATTTCCAGAGACCAGAAAACGACGAGAGAAAAGCACAAAATAGTACAATCAAAAGAGCTCACCTGTTTCTTCAACGCACTCTCTTCCCTTCCCGCAGAAGACCTAAACATCTTATCAACCTCTTCCAAAGACACGTTCGCCGTCTCGGGTACGTTATACGTTGACCAGAGGTAAGCAAAGAACGCTGCCACAGCGAACATCATGAACGTTCCGGAGGGTGAGTAATCGATGGTTATTGGGGTGACTAAACCGACTAGGACTGTCAAAAAGTCAAAAAAAAAAAAAAGTTGTTTTTGTGACTCAATTTAGCCTAGACCCAAAAAAAAACGCGCAAAAGTGGGAGAGAGGGAGGAAGGGAAAAGATATTTTACAGTTGTTGATCCAATTCGACGCTGTCGAAAGCGCGACGCCTTTGCTCCGCATAGAGGAAGGGAAGACCTCGCTTGGAAGAACCCAGCCGATAGGGCCAAGTGAGATACCATATGCTGCAGTGAATAGGTATATACATCTAGACACACAAGTCCGTGACTGACCGAGTAGGAAAAAAATGAATGAAAAACTCACCCAACAGCAGCCCATGCAGCTATGGAATGGCTAGCCCAATCTTCCGAGAACAGCGAAATCTGTGTGTTATCGAAAGGGGATTTAGAAAGTAAAAACAGGGGCCCTCCAGTGAAACACACTCACAAGAACAGTTATAGCAAAATGTGAAAACGCCATAACCGCACTTCCGCCTCTCATTAAAGGTTTTCTGCCTACCAAATCCCAAAGCAAAAAAGTTCCGAGAAATCAGCATACGTATTCAATTATTCATCAACATCCACAAAAAGCGGCCACCAAGTCATAGAATATAACCAAACAACGCACCCCACTTGTCAATGAACACAATAGCCGGTAAACACGCTATGAACTGGACGATGCCTATTCCTCCGGTCACGAGTAAAGTCACCGTCGTGTCGCCCGTGAAACCGATGCTACGGACTAGAGTGGGTCCATAGTATAATAAAGCGTTGATTCCGACCCATTCTGTTTTATGTTTTTGCGATCGTTAATTTGATGAGGGCGACCCAAGATGGTGGTGGGTGAGCGGGATTCGATCAGTCAGGACGTAAAGAATATCGACAGGTCAGGTTGAGAACCATGATATGGAGCACGTAAAGATGCAGGGAGTGTGTATAAGAGTAAGGCCGTCAGGGAATATGTGTAACCGAAAGTAAGTTTGAGAACAGGGATACAACGCAGTGAGCAAAGATGGGAATAAGAAGGGAGGGAAAGGGTAAAACACACGTTGAAAAACCATCATCAAAACGCCCACCATCGTCCTATCCCGATATTTCTCTCCAAAAAGCCTCTTCCAGGTTTTCAGCTCGTCAAACACGCTACTGGATTTATGGTAGTTCTCTGCGGTACCCAAGGTACGATGGATCATTGCAGCTTCGACGCGCATTTCCAAAAGTTCGAGCTATGGGATATAGATGAGCGCGGAGGGGTGGGGAGGAAAGAGAAAGACGCACTTGGATCAAAGGATCCTCCTCCGCCTCTTCAATTGTTCTCAACCTTAACTTTGCCAGACTTCGTTTCGCTTCTTCGTATCTTCCATGAAGAACCAAAAGTCTAGGCGAGGCAGGGAGAAACGCGCAACCGACAAGAAGGATTATGCCTGGCACGAGTTGGGCGGCTAGAGGGATGCGCCATGATGCTGAACTGGGGACTAGTATGGAGATAGGATATAAAGATATGGGATATGGGATATGAGATATGAGATACGAAAGCGAATAAAAACGGGATATGAGATCATGAGAGATAGATAGAGGTGTAAAAACCCACTGACTGTCTCTCGTGAAAAATCCCAACCAAAACCCTACGACGACTCCTAGAACGATAGCGAATTGTTCCAAAGCCATTAGAGACCCTCTCACTTCCGGTGGGCTGATTTCGGCCATATATAAAGGAGATAGTGCGCTAAAATGACATGATACCTTAAACCGGGCTCAGCTAAAAAGGAAAAGGTGAAATGTACGTACCTCAATGCACCAACACCGACACCTCCGACGGCTCTTCCAATAAAAAGTTGGGCAAACGTTTGGGCAGCACATTGGAACAATGCACCGATGCAGAAGACCACTTAAAAGGGCGGCGCAGAATATTTTCGTGAGATTTTGGATTGCACGTAAGATAGAGATGGAGGCGTACAGCAAGCAGTGAAGATGGCTTGTCTCCTCGAGTAACGATCAGCGAACATGCCAGCGAGTAAGGCACCGATGAGAGCGCCCAATTCGAGAATTGCGGCTGGCAAATGTGAATGAGTAAATACAGAGGGAACGAAGAACATTTGGGGAGGGTAAATACTCAACTGATTGCTCCTTCCTGTAATGGCGTTATAGGCCACCGTGCTAAAAAGTCTTTCATGACCAGAACATTTGCTATCTAGTTAAATTTCCGAGAAAGTAGAGACATCAGGGATGGGGCCGAGAGTCGAGAAAAGAAGAGCACGCACCACGCCTTGGTCATACCCAAAACTGAGGCCCCCAATACTAGCAAACACAGCACATAGAAGGGCGTAATAGTTGTGCGTCAGGCCTGCCAAACCCGTCGGTCCGTACGTGTAGGAATATGAGTGTCCATCCTTATGCAGCGTGAATTGACCGCCGTGAGGTGTTCTTCGTATAGACTGTCCAGAGCTAAGCAGGGTTTCGGTTTCGGAATTGCCATCATGTTCTCCAGAGCGGTAGGTTTGGTTTCTACTTGAAATAGACTGATACAAGGTCTTGAATAAGATACAGCTGGGAGTAGATTTACTGTAGTTTACGCACCATACATATAGCGTATTATCGAAGGGAGTATCTTCGATTTATGTAGAAACTGGATTATATAGTAGAAATCGTGATTATATCTTGTATATCTTGTATTTGACTTGGTGATAAAACACGAAATGGACCTTGAAAAACGAAAGTAAAAGACCGAGTAGAAAGTATGCGTCAGTGGTTGTCACGGTATGTGACTTGGATTGTGACATCCGCCCGAAATGTCACGGTCCTCGAAATCCACTTTAACCATCTTCCAAACCGCTTGGATCCTATGAGCCTCCTTCAACCTTCCGATGCTCTTATATTTTTCACCCTTATTTCTAAGATTTTTCTTCCTTCTGCCATAGATAAGCGCGATCATAAAAAAAAGAAATAAAACAGATGCCTGTCATTTCCTGTGCCTTGTGGTCTCCTGAGTGACCATCCCCACTGCCAGGAAGCCTTCCCAGATTCCCAGACTAGCTCTAGACTTGACGGCAGCTCTCGCCTAACCGGCGATGGTCTTCATGTTCTGGTTTACTTTGCGCCCTCAACACGAGTCCACTCATGTCGGAAAACTGGTGGACGCAAACATCCACTCTCGTCGATCTTTCACTTAAACACTTATCGATCTGACATTTGACTCCCTTGTTCCGCTGGCCAGTCGCGGTCATGATAAGGCCGCGTTATGAATATAATCGGTGTCTCATTCATTTGAAAGGCTATTCGCTTGTGCGTTATAAACCGGAACAGACGGCGCAATTTTTCCATCACGAAACTCGCGTTTTGGGTGCCGTACATATATCTACTCCCACATGTTTTTTTTGCGGGTCCGTGGCCGAGACTATCGTATCATACCTTTTGTCTAAAAAACACTTCCTCGACTCGCGTTTTGACCTCGACGCGCGAGATCCTGCCTTCTTGCTCTACCTCTCGAGGACATCTCACCGACTCTCCTTTTTAACGATAACCCTTTTTTCACAGGTCTGATGTCCCAGTCGATGACTACCGTTCCTCAAATGGCTGCCACCTCTACCAGTGCCCCTGACAGCAGCTTGATGCAATCCCCAGAGCTTAAGGACAACCACCCACTCCTGACCTCCTCCTCAGTCCCTCCTTCCCCAAAAACTCGCGTGTTCGACGTGACTTCGGGTTCTTCCTCAGAATCAAGTTCAGGCGAATCACATCCAACTCCTTCTCCTACTCCTTCTCTCTTCCGAACTCCTTCAGGAGAACTCCTCTCCCACAACCCCACACGGTCATCCATATCTTCCATCCCCTCCAAATTCGTCTCTTCCCCTCTCAACCCTTCATCTTCACCTCCTCCAACCCTTTTCGGTCCCAAACGTCCCAACAACAACCCTCACGCACGACCAAACTTTCCTCGTGTCGCTTCTGAAGACGCCAGAGCGCTATCAATGGCTTCCCGCGGTTCCATGATTCTCTACCGTTTCAACGACGCCCATCCAGACGATTTCGGTCTACCACCTCCTATCCGAGATCACCCTAACCGTTCCTCCGTCGCGTCCAGCTCAGGCGACTCCGTTCTCTCCCTCTCTTCCGACTCCAAATATCCTTCAAACTACAATTCAATCGCTGAACGCGGTGTCGTCGTCGCGTATGCTTATGACCCCTCTTTCGACGAGTCTCAAGCAGACGATATGGAAGATGAATTACATAATCCCAAAACGTTAGAGAAGGACCGAATTTCAGCGAGAGGTTTCATCAACCTCGGCGCGTTGTTGATTCTCGTTATTGGTTTGATGGCGCTTTTCGTGATTTATCCAGCGTTGACGCTTTCGAGTTTGGATGACCATGTTAAGGAGAACACGATCAGGAATTGTATTAATGAGACGGGACAGATGCAGGAAACGTTGCCCGGGTGTAGTCCGTTCAGGACGCAGAATGCGGGAGCCGTGAATAACAACAATATCAACGTTGGCGCCGACACGACGACTACGACAGATGTGGATGATAGCGCTGGAACGGATGCTACAACTACTACTATCACTGTGGACACTGGAACGGCAGTGAAGAGGAATCAGATTCCCATATAGTATGTATCACAATTCTCCTCCCCGCTAAACACGCTGTTGTTCCTGACAATTCTAGTTTCTAATATCGTTTTTCATCATGTTTCTAGCGACCTCATGTCTTCCATTCCGTCGAATCCGGAACCTGAAGCAATCCAATACGAGGGTTTTGACCTCGTTCTTTCCGAGACCATAGTAGACTCTTCGTTTTCAACGGAGGAGGAGGAGGAAGAGGAGGAGAGGGGCCGGACTTTAGAGATCCCGATATGTGCCCGGGAAGGGGAATACTTTGTCGAGGTGGGATTTAGACGGACATGGTCCCCGTCGAGGGAAAATAGGGATAGTGGTCCGGGAATGATATTCGTAAGTTCTCCCCCTTTTTTCTCGATACCGGAAAAAAATTCTTAACGCCAGCTCTCCTTTTTCTATCATGTTATTCAGTGGAGCTACGGCGTATGGCGGGAAACAGAGACACCATCATTCACCTTGGCACGGACTCACCGATCGATTAGGCAAGGCGGGAGATATTCCTTACTAGAGGTGTCTCTTCCATTCCAGTCATCAGAAAAGGAAACAAAACACGGGGTAGATATCGACAGGATACGTGTTTTCCGAAGGTCTTCGACATCTCCTTTAGGTCCAGACTCTTGTAGCTCTTCTGAACCCAAACAACACCTCGATTTGGCCGAGATCTCAACTCTGTCTTTCGGGAAGTCGTAGTGTTTTTGGCCCTTTTTTACCCCCACTAGACAATCTTCCTGTCTCATCCTCACGTTCTTTTCATCACGTTCCTTCTCCAATCGTTTCGTTCGGATTAACTTCTGTGGCATGTTTATTATTACTTCATTCTTCACGCTTCCCTTTACGCCTTTTTGTCTCTCTACTCTTCGTGGTATTATATCTTATCCAGAACTCGGACTCAACCCATCCATTCCTCTCACTGCCTTGCATGGTTTCTGTTTCTTTCAGGACAATTTCTCATTTGTGTATTTTGCTCATTAGGTTCCATACCCCCCGATCTCATTCCTAACTTACGATAACATTACTCCTCTAAAAACAATGGTTTTCCCTGCCGTTTCAGCTTCGCTTTCCCCTATCAAAGGGCCTCAGCCCTCCTTTATCTCATTCTTCTCTCCACGTTTTTCCACATATGCTTGCTTGCCTTGGTAACTCGTTTTTGACGTCTCCTCCCTCCTTGTCTCTATCGTCATCGTCAGTTGGAATTCCTTCCTCCCCTTGTGTGTAACACTAGACCCCCTTATCCTAGATCCTACACTACTTGCTTACTATTACTCTACCAAGGATACTCATATTCGAAAGAAATATCAAAAAAGTGGTAGGGTAAATTAAAAGGCTCAATAATGAACGTTATCGCCCCTCAGAGGGATCTCAATACCCCAGCCACCATTACAGAACTAGTAAATTGCTTGGCACCGTCCGTCGTTAGATCCGCGACTGTCATGATAGGTCTGGAGATCAATACCAAGGCCACATACAAACTAAAACACCACCTCCAACACATCCACATATGCATCTTACCTAGGCTGTGTCCCTAGTTTTCAGATCAAAAGTTTAAATTCTGTCTTAGCCTCAGGAACTTCAATTTTCACTTGTGAGTATGCTAATGCTTATCGCTCAAGAACGAATCGACCTCTCGAACAAGAAAGTCAGACTACATCAGTATTAGAATTACAGCCCAACCAACTCCCGACAAAAAAATCCATATCGCTACAGATGTTGATACATATAATGTATGCAATAAGTTAAAAAGAGAGGCTCAAGCTTAAGCTGAAAAAAAGCCTAAAGGGAAAAGAAACCCTCTTATTTCACCCGAAAACTTCAAAAGCCGACAAAGCCGAAAGGTCAAAAAGAAAGCGAACGACTTTCGAAGCGCAGGAAATGAAATGGGCAACTTTTCACAAATCACAGACGTGTGCCAATCGAAAAAATGGTGCAAGCTAAAAACGGAAGTAGGAACCCTTTTCTCAGCAGTTTCGAAGTGAAAAAACCCCAAGTAACATCAAGGAGTACAGTAAAACCGTAAAAGACGCTTAGAGAAACCCAATTAAAACAACTCTTTTTGGGAAAAACTTTTTTTGTTGGAGTAGATTCTGGTCAGAAAGAACAAGGTGCCAGGTCGAGTCAAAAAAGAAGTCTGACAAAGACAGACAGGCGGACAAACAGACAGACAGAGGGAAACGAGAGGAAGAGAAAAAAGAGATTGTGAGGGTCAGTTCAGTTTTACGGATACGAGTATACGCGTAGTAGAGAGAGAGAACGAGATGATAACTGAATATAGTTATAAGTAA